>OX578285.1:63111405-63227152 GCA_951217055.1 Gerris lacustris
TTATTGCAGTGGAATAAATTATTAATTTGATAGACAGAGCGGACAAGAGGGCTGATATTGGATAACTCCTTAATGTAAGCAAATCTGCTGGCACGTTTTCCTAAAGGAAGGACAATAACATGAGACTTAAACTCATGACAGCAGTAGTCACCTATTAGAGCCTTGGATAGATACAACATTTCAAATGCCCTTCTTCTATCGTATAAGGTGTAAGGACCCAGGGCGTTAGAAAGAGATTCGTATGAATAGTAAATCCTATTATAGAAGAATCGAAGATAGCAAATCCTGACAAATAAACGCTGAATTCTTTCGATCTGATCAGAGCGAACTTGAAAAAGGTTATTCCACACTGGGACAGCATATTCGAGAAGCGGTCTTACAAGGGCAATATAAAGACGAAGGAAGCACTTTATTGATAAGCCATGACAAACACGGCGAATTAAACCTAGGCGACGGGAAGCTTTTGCAACAATTGAGTCGACGTACTCGTTGAATTTGAGCTTAGAATCCAATAGAACTCCTAGATCAGAGACTGAAGAAACACGTTTAAGCGGAGAGCCATTAACGAAGTAGTCGAAGTGCATTGGACAGCGACGACGACTGAAACTGATAACTACTGATTTATCAGCATTAATACTCATTTTATTCGTATTGCACCACAACAAGATGTTATTAATATTAGTTTGTAAGAAAGAGCAGGATGAATCGTTAGAGACGTCTAAATATATTTTTAAATCATCAGCAAATAGAAGGAAGGGACATTTAATAACAGAACAAAGATCATTTATGAAGATGAGAAAGAGAAGAGGTCCAAGGACAGAGCCTTGGTGGACTCCAGAGGTGGTGATGTAGGCGGATGACAATCTATTATTTATCTTTACTTGGCATGTTCTGGTGGAAAGGTAGCTATGGAAAAACGATAACAACTGGGGAGAAAAACCAATGGACTGAAGTTTTTTAAAGAGAATATCATGGTTAACGAGGTCGAATGCCTTCTTAAGGTCTAAATAGATACAATCTACCTGAGAACCTTTAGAGAAGCGAGAAGCAAGATAGGGGAAAAGGGAAACCAGATTAGTAGTAGTGGATTTTTTAGGGACAAAGCCATGTTGATTGGGATGTAACATTGGATATACAAGGGGGCTAAGAAATGAGTGAAGAGTACGTTCAAAAATCTTGGAGAAGACGTTGCATATGGAGATTGGTCTGTAGTTAGAAACTAACTTAGAGTCACCAGATTTAAAAATCGGTATGATTAGGGCTTTATTCCATATGGGTGGAAAAGTTGAAGAGGCAAGACAGACGAAATAACAGGAGCTAATATTGGTGCAAATTTTTTAACGATAAAATTTGGGATAAAGTCAGAACCGGAAGAGTTATTTGATTTGAGTGAAAGTATAGCTTCTAGGACAGAGGAGGTAGGAATGGATGGAATATGAATTGGAAAAGGTTTCAGGGATGATCCGTCATCACTTACAACTGTTGACTGCGGTGAACACAAGGAAGGCGTATTAATAATATCTGAGTGAAGAAATGATGGAGATGAAGAGATCGTCGGTGTTGATGGGAAGACTGAAGCGAAGTACTCAGAGAAAGTCTGGGCGACATTCGAGGAATCAGAAGTGGTGCCAATAGGAGTTGAAAGCGTAATCGATGAACATTCAGATGAGCCTGTCATGTTCTTGACAACCTTCCAGAACGAATCAGGGTCCGAGAGCAACGATTCGTCCAGTCTGCGGCGAAAGGATGTTAAATCTTCTTTGATTCGGGCTTTGAAGAGCCGCTTATAGACTCTATGCATGTTAAAATAGAATTGTTGGCCAGTTTTACTAAGCTTCTTGTAAAAATATTTTTTTCTTTTTATTAAAAAAACAAGCTCTGAAGAGAACCAACGAGGATATTTATTGCGTTTAACAGTAGTCTCAGGTATAAATAGTTTGATACCGTCTTGAACAATACGTGTCAGAGAAATTGCAGAGTCGTTTACATCTTCATCATTAAGAAACGAGGACCAGTTTACCTGGGTTAGATAGTTTTCTAGATCTTCGTAATTGCCATTTCTAAAGTCCGTGAAAGAAAAATCTTTCTTAAGCTTTTTGTGCGCAGAAGAAGTGCTAAAAATATCAAAGACAAGAGTCGGATGGTGGGTATCTTCAGGCACCAAGGACTCGCTACATCTGGTGACAGTGATAGGTTTATTAGTGTTAGAAAGAACGAGGTCGAGGACAACACCGTTACTGTTAGTGACATGGTTGAACTGAGTTAAACCGAGTGCCCTACAGATAAAATCCAACGCTGATGCACGTGGTCTCTTCGATTGGGGACCCAATTAAGGCATGTCCAATTCATATTAGGGACATTAAAATCACCGAGTAAGAATACAGGTGAATCTAGTGGTAAGACGTCAATTAGGTTTTGAAAGTAGTCAATCAGTAATTCGTTGTTAAGGTGATCGGGAAGGTAATGATTGCCAATAAAAAGAGATTTGTGATTGGAAAGACGAAGTTCAATCCATACACATTCGACATTTAACTCTAAGTCACTACGTCTAACATAGTTGAGGTCTCTGTTAACCGCCGTGCAGACTCCACCTCCCTCAGAACCACTCCTATCACAACGCTCAACATGATATCTAACTGGAAAGAATGCGCTATTCAGAGATGTCGAATTGAACCAAGTTTCAGTAATGAAAACTAGATCATATTCCATGCCAGCAAGAGAAGAGAAAAAAGTATCAGATTTAGTTTGGAGGCCCCGAACGTTCTGGAGTACAGATAATAAGACTTTCATTGTGTAGAAAGTTGTTCAGGCCTCTCCGGGCCAGAATCTTGTTGGAACAGTTTATCCTTGGAAAGGAAGCCCCGGAATTATTTTACAAAGCTTCCAGCCGGCCAGAAATCCGGGTTATCAATTTTAGGAAAATCCGTTTCAGTTACAGAAATATGGAAAGAAGCATAGTTGAGGTTCCGGGTCTTGAGTCTGCTGATAATAACATCAGACATCAGAACGTCGGAGAGGGCATCATTAATATCAGATTCAAGAGTAGTAGGGGAAAGCTTCGTCACAAAGAGGGCCTTACGACGAGGTTTTACTGGAGCTGCGATATTGACGCAACATTTCGATGAACGGCCCTGAACCCAAAAAGAGATTTTAAAATGTTTGTGGTATAGATGCAAATGAATCGTTTAAGTGTCTTTTTCAAGGGAAAATATCTAGTGTTCCGTGATAATGATAGAAAACAAGGATTGGAGAATATCGATTATAAAAATATTTTTATACGCCCACTGTCCAAGGGAAAGGATAATGTACAATGGGAGCACTACACGTTTTGTGCTTGATTGTGCTTTAGCCATAAGCAGCGTTGAGTTTAATGTTTACTGTCCATGCTCTTTTCTTCACTGAGTAGATAAAGACAAATAATTACATTTCAGAAACAATTGTTTGAAGATATAGAACTCTCCATCAATTTATAGTCTTCGTTTAAATAATTATTAGCTTTTTTTTTCACTATAACTTTCAATTGACAAACTATAACTCTAAAGACATTTATTATATTATTTATTTGATTTGATTGTAATGTAATATAAATTACAGTACATTACCTGGCAAAATTTAACTATCGAAAGGATATCATAAAAGTGGTACATGGACATGGACATCTTAAAGAGGGGACAACTGTACGCAATGAACAATTAATTCAGGGTTTTATCAAGAAGGAAGTACATTTTCACAATTGTAAACCCTAATCGCTTTTCATCCTTGAGTAAGGTCAGGTAAATATATTTTATCCACTCAGATCTAATGGGTGGATTAGATATTAATCTTATTGTTGTTTTTGTGCTCCACTTAATTTTTCAAATGTAGTCTCTTCCTACACCCATGACTATCTTTTATCTGAACCTTGAATTGAAAAACATAAACTTTTTAAAGTCAAGAAGGGGGAGGGACAAGAAAGGACGAAGGGATTGTTGCGAAGGGCTGTTTATCGGTAGTGGTTTGTAGTTGAAGGGGGATGGCGCCAGAGAAAGTCTACGAAGGGCGCCGCTAGGTCTCAGAAATTATCGCATTAGGCCACTTGCCTCCGCCTTTCAACCGAATCCCAATATCCACTTCCAGACACTTAAAGCTAATTCTTTAGTCGGAAACCTTTTTTACAGAAATCTTCGTTTTGATTCCTGACTTTAACATTTCCTTATTGACAATAATACTCTTAAATTAAGCATTAAGACAGTAGATTTCGAAGTTCAACGGGTTTGAATGTTTCTATAAATAGAATAAGCTTTTTGAAATTTGAATGTAAATTTAACAAAATTAAAATAATTCTTGTCAGTAAGAAGATGCAAATAAATGTTACCAATGGATTTATTCTCTTACAGTTTACTGATAAAGAATACAATGCGCTTATTCATTTAAACGCTTCTCGTAAAACTAGATCCAAACTCTAACCATCATTTTGGACTTATAATCTTATTGAAAGATGAAAGATGTATTAAGTGGTTTCTATAAAAGTGGTTCTACAACATAAAATGTCTAAAACTTATTCCTTTTTATTTTAATTCATTCTTTATACTAATTGAAAATGGTCGATTAATATACTATTGTAGGAGCGTAATTTTGATCTTTGTTTATATTTTAATTATTTTGACATTTATTTATTTTTTGTTGTTTTCTTATTTACTCACTCTGTCTAGATGTCAGTGGAGTCAATTATTGTATATAAATAAAAAGTGAACTAATTTATTAAGTTTTGTGATGTAAAAAGATCGTACCTAATATTTGTAAATATAATATCTACTTCCGCATCATAAATTTATATAAATATAGATATAGATAATAATTAATATAAATATAGATTTTATTGCTTCTTATCTTAGCCCCTATAAACTGGTGACCCGACGACGTGATTTAGCATGGAGAAGAAAGAAGCAGCAACTCCCTTTGCGGAAGAACTAGAAGCCAGCTTGGTAAGTATAAAAATTCCCCCTTTTTGGCCAGAGAAACCTGAATTATGGTTTTACCAGGTTGAGGCCCAATTCTCGATCAGGAATATAACCCAGGACGTCACGAAGTTCAATTATCTGGTGGCTCAACTGGAGTCAAAATATTTAGAAAATGTCTGGGATATTATAAAAGGGCACGGAGGAAACAAGTATTCATTAGCCAAAGATAGGTTGCTTAGTCTTTTCACCGAAAGTAGCGAAGCAAGAATTAAACGTCTTTTAACAGGAGTGGAATTAGGTGACATAAAACCAAGCCAACTCTTACGAAAAATGCAGGCCCTCTCAGATTCTGATATATCAGACAAAGTGTTACGAACTCTTTGGCTTGATAATATGCCTGAATCAATTAAGAACATCCTTGTAGTTTCCAACGAAACAATCGATAAACTCGCAATTATGGCCGATCGTATAGTGGAAATAAGTCCACATAAGGAAATCGCTAGGAAGGTTTAAATAAATCCTCAGGAGTTCCTAATAATACTGTACTGGATGAGGTAATAAAAAGACTAGACGCTTTACAAAGGGAAGTAGCTAGTCTTAAGTCCGATAGATTTCGTACAGCCTCCTGCACAAGACCGAGAGAGCGGAGTAGAAGTGCAAGTAGAAGTCGTGGAAAGGTATTTAATCCAAAGGGGCCCTACTGTTTTTACCATTTTAAATATGGGAAAAAATGTCAGGCACCGTGTTCACGGAAACAGGGAAACGCGGACCAGCAGTAGAAATGGCGGCATGTTCTCCTGCTATTAATAAAATCAGCCGCACATCCCGACTTTACATATAAGGCCAAAAGTTAGATTTATCATTCCTAGTCGACAGCGGCGCAGACGTGTCGATTATACCGTATGTGGGTGGTAATTCACCACAAGTATCAACTTATAAATTATATGCTGCAAACTGGACTAAAATCCAAACTTACGGTTCAAAAGTTCTAGAACTAAATTTAGGACTACGAAGACAATTTCGGTGGCCATTTATCGTAGCAAAAGTGACAAGAGGTATCATAGGTGCGGATTTCCTTAATCATTTTAATTTGTTAATTGATCTTAAAAATAAACGATTAATTGATGACATGACTAAACTGACAATTAATGGTGAAATCACGTCCATCAAAGAAGAACAAACCATCAGCACAATGACAGATACCAACGGATTTACAAACCTTTTAAAAAAATTCCCTGATCTGACAAAACCTTCTTTCCCTCCGACTAAAGTGAAACACAACGTGGAACATTTCATTGAAACAAAAAGTCAGCCGGTATATTCTCGAGCAAGACCACTAGATACGAAGAAGATGAAGATCGCTAAGTCGGAATTCCAATTCATGTTAGACCACGGGATCATACGCCAATCAAAATCTCAGTGGGCGTCACCCCTTCACATGGTGCCAAAGAAAGATGGAACTTGGAGACCTTGTGGAGATTACAGACGACTCAACGAACGGACCGTACCAGACAGATATCCACTTCCCCGAATAGAGGACTGCCAACACATCTTACGTGGTAAACAAATATTTTCAAAAATCGATTTATTGAAGGCATACTTCCAAATCCCTGTAGCCGAACAAGATAAAGCTAAAACAGCAATAATAACACCCTTCGGCTTGTTTGAATTCAATCTAATGCCATTTGGTTTGATAAAACGCTCCAACTTCGTTCCAGCGTTTTATTCACTCAGTTTTACAAGGCTTGGACTTTTTGTTTCCATTTATTGACGATATCCTCGTTGCCTCCAAAACACCCGAGGAACACAGAGAACACCTAAGAGTAGTTTTTGAACGGCTAAACAAATTTGGGTTAAGAATTAACGTTGCCAAATCTATCTTCGGCGTTAAAGAAATAGAATTCTTAGGGCAATATATAACATCAGAGGGAACGAAACCAGTGCCCAGTAAGGTGCAAGCTATTTTAGATTATAAGCCACCAGAAACGGTGCACAACTTGCGCACATTTTTAGGTATGCTTAACTTTTATTGTCGACACCTTAAGAACGCTGCTGCCGATCAAGCTATCCTCCATGACTATCTTCAAGGAGCTAAGAAGAAAGATCGGAGCAAGATAAACTGGACAGAAGCAGCGAAAGAACAGTTTAAAAAATGTAAGGAAGAGCTAGCCAATGCTGCCCTGCTTACATTTCCTGACTATGACTCACAACTGGGACTATTCGTAGACGCTTCAGATTTCGCCATCGGAAGTGTTCTACAGCAGTTAGAAGGTGAAGAGTGGAAACCTATATCATTCTTTTCTAAAAAGTTAAGTCCTTCACAAAAACTGTATAGCACTTATGATCGCGAATTACTAGCCATCTATCTTTCTGTAAAAAATTTTAAGCACTACCTAGAAGGTTACAGACCACAAACCACTAATATTTGCATTCCAACAGAAGAATGAAAAGGCTTCGCCAAGGCAGTTGAGACACCTGCAGTATATCTCACAGTTCTCAACTGACCTAAGACATATTAGTGGAAAAGATAACATCGTGGCTGATAACCTTTCTAGGATAGAAGAAATAACGGAACTAGATTACAGTAAGATTGGAGCAAGTCAGCGACAAGATGCGGAACTTAACAACCTTCGGAATCAACCAAATTTAAAATTCAAAATTTATAATTTACCTTCAGGTGAATCTTTATGGGGTGAAATTTCTACCAACAACATTCGACCCTATATCCCAAAACCTTTTCGACAAACCGCGTTTAATCATATTCACAATCTTTCACATCCAGGTATCAAAACTTCTGTCAAAATGATGTCTTCAAAATTTATTTGGACTGGAATAAAGCAAGATGTAAAGAAATGGGCTCAAGCATGTATTACCTGCCAAAAAAACAAGATTCACAGGCATAACAAATCTGAGTTTGGAACATTTCAAGAGCCTGATGAACGTTTTGCGGTAGTGCATATTGATATAATAGGACCGTTACCTCCTTCGGACGGATTTTCCTACTGCCTAACATGCATAGACCGTTTTACCAGCTGGATGGAAGTAATCCCCATTGAAAACATCACGGCAGAAACAATAGCGAAAACGTTCTACAGTCATTGGATCGCTCGCTTTGGAACACCTTATCAAGCAATTACCGACCAGGGACGACAGTTTTTATCAACACTCTTTAAAGGTTTAGCAGCACTATGTGGGGTAAAACTCCATCAGACAACACCTTACCACCCCCAGAGTAATGGTAAAGTAGAAAGGATGAACCGTACACTCAAAACTGCTATAAAGGCACACAACAAACTAAAATGGACAGACTCCCTACCAACTGTTTTGTTGGGAATGCGTTCTGCCCTTAAAAGACTCAGGAAGTTCAGTTGCACAATTAGTTTACGGAAAGTCAATCAAAATGCCAGGAGAATTTTTCGTACCAACGAAACCAATCGCTGATCCAGGTACGTTCGTAAACGATTTACACACTTACATGGACTCACTAAAACCAATTAGAACAGCTCATAAGACTTCACAGACAGTGTTTGTACATAAGGACATGAAGGACTGTAACTATGTATTCGTAAGAGTAGATAGAGTAAAAAAACCATTAGAACCGGCATATGAAGGACCATTTGAGATCTTAGAGAAAAAAGAAAAATATTTCACTATCCAAATTAAAGGACGACCAGTTAACATCTCTATAGACAGACTAAAACCAGCCTACATCTTAACACCCGACGAACAACAAGCAGGACCTACAAAAACTACTCAACAACAGACGACGATTTTGCCTAAGCAAGTTCTAGAACCAGAGAAAACGAAGGATTCTATCAAATTAAATAAAGGAAAACCAGTTCGCACCAGATTTGGAAGAATAGTTCAAATTCCTCAAAGATATGGTGATAATGGTAATAATTATTGTGTTAATTTATGATTTATTTTGCAATGTATTATTTAGGTAAAATTGTAACTGCTACTACTTATACTTAAAAAATTTAGTAAGTTTATTTTAGGGGTATGAAACTTTTTATGATAATAATACAATAAAATAAAATAAAAATACCATTTATTGAAAGAAAAATTTACATACTTTACATACATTTTATACTGAGTTTTACCCATGATTTCAAATCAGCAGAGCGCTGTGGTTCCCTTTAAAGGGGGAATTGTGCAATACGCAGCTTGCGCTAATCTATTTGGATTAAGTTGCATAATGCACATTCATAATTTAATCTTAAAGAAATTATACATCATCATGTTTAGTCTTACATTACTATATGTTTAAAGCCAGGATTACACGCTACGATAAATCGTAGCAATTTGTCGTAATGACGGAATCGTTACGATTTATCATTGTGTGTAAACAGAACATTGTAACGATTTATTGGAATTGGAATTGATTGATGATTGGTGTCAATTTCTCCAAATCGAACGACAGGTTGGAACGTGTAAACACTTGCAGGCATTTTTCGTTACAATTTGACTCAATTTGCGGTGGAATTTGCGTTCATTGTTTTAAGATAGTTTTGTTTTTTCTTGTATGTGTGATCATGGCATCCTGTAAAGGTCCTCTATAGTTCATGACTGAATTTATAGAACTGAATTAAATAAAACTTGCCCTCCTGAACGTCGTTCGAGGTTGTGTAGCATATCAGGATTACTCCTTGCACCAAGGAGAATAGTACCATCGTTGATACTTTCTTTCTCAAAAAAATCCATAGGGGTGCGGGTGCAGATAACTGATTTTTTGTACAATAAATAGGTGTGATAAAATTTATCACACCTCCATCAGATATTCTACCGTTGGTTCCTACATCCCAATATATAAATTCTCAGTGAGCGTTTGCTATAGCCATCAAGACTATACTGTGAGTCTTTTTATAGTTGAAGAAAAAGGAACCGCTATCTTTTGGGGGAACAATCCTAACATGTTTGCCATCGATCGCACCCAAACAATGAGGAAACTGCCATTTATCTTCAAAATTCAACCACTCATTCGCTGTAACAAGAACTGAAGGATGCAGGCAGACCAAGATGATGCTGCCTAAGCTAAATAAAGGGAAGGCTGTACACCAAGTGCGCCGGGATAGGTCGGGTCACGGGGGAAGTGCACCAGCCCCTTTTTGAATGGTACGGTCGAAGTGCGCCGGGTAAATCCTATCTCTCGACCCAGGTAGTACAACCACCTCGGACACGGATCCTCTAATCTAAAGGACTAATCGTTGTCAATATTCGCATATACTCAAGGCTGGAGCACATCAACCGTAACCTTTTTCTAATCCGAAGGGGGGCTGGCGCACTTCGGTACCAGCCAAAGGGAAAACCAGATGGCTCATGGGACTGAGTAGACCCAACCTAAGAAAAATGGTGGGGGTCTTAACAGGTCATTGCCAACTAAATAGACATCTGGCACTATTAAAGATTGAAGAGGATCCCACATGTCCAGTGTGTGGCGAAGAAGAGGAAACAGCCTCCCACCTGGTGGGAGCTTGCGAAGGACATGGGAGACTACGAACGGATCTGGAATTATCAGAGAGGAGGAACTTGTCACACTTAAGTGGCAGGATATCCTCTCCTTTATCACCCAAACTAGGAGACTTGAGGGTAAGACTGAGGTGGTTCGATGGGCGTGAAAAACCAGGGGTTGGCAAAAAGGACCCGAGTGCGGTCTAGTTGCCAGGCTTGGCCTCCCCGCCCCCTTACTACTACTACTACTACTACTACTACTACTCCATCTCAACAGCAACTGACTAAGTTGTACCGTGGTCGACAGTAAAAATTTGACAAGAAATCGTTGCATGTAAATGATTTTATTTATAACAATAAATTGTAACAATCACATCGTCACGATTTATCGCAGCGTGTAATTGGTACTCACTCTTTCGATTTATTTGTAACAATAAATTGTTACAATCAAATCGTTGCGATTTATCGTAGCGTGTAATCAGTACTCACACTTTCGATTTATTTATAACAATAAATTGTTACAATCAAATCGTTGCGATTTATCGTAGCGTGTAATCCTGCCTTAATACTTAACTATTTATTTACTTATCTCTTACTCCTTAAATTTATATTTAATTTTATGCTTCATATTATTTCTGGTCGCACGTCAACAACCACCACGTTCACGTCGCTCTCCAGTTTCGATGTTCATAAGTGTGTTTAAAGACCAAAGTTATTGTTGAAATTTTGCAGAACGTTATATTATGTTGTTATCTTTCAGTGTATAAACTTTCATTTCATTTTATTTAGTAGTTTTTCTTTTTCAGAAGTTTTATTTTTTCTTAATTTTATAAGTTCTGTGTAGAGAAAACGGAGTGGGGAGGTGACAGGTAAACAAACAATTCCTTTATTATTATTTTCTTTATTTCAATTGTTTGGGGTCGGTACAGCAATAAGAGACAATTAAAATCGCGAATTAACATAATAAAAGTTCATATAATAAAGGCCTTACGGCCTTTATTATGTCATCTGCATCTGATACGATAACTGCCTCAGACGGAGAGAGTTTAGTTTATTATTCCTCCGTCTCTGAGGACGATCAAGAATATATCCCTGTATTCAGGACCTCAAAAACCGGCAAGAGGATACGGTCTCAATTGGACGGCAGTAAAACTTCTAAAAAAATGGCCAAACAATCTGAAGCTAGTACCTCCACACAACAATATCCAGTTAGTGATAGTTCAAAGAATACGAGTATTGCTGGCCCTAGCCACCAGTCCGATATTGTAGAACCTAATACAACACCTCTCGCACAGAAAAATCAAAGTCCATTTTTAATCCCCCAACCAGTATTCACGACTCCAAATCCGTTCTCTTCGTTACAAAACGATGGGATGGACACTGATATCAATGCTATCCGAACAAATATGTCACAAACAAAGAAGCCCCCGAAGCCACCCGCAGTTTTCCTGCGTAACGTCGGTAACTTCGGTCAATTATGCAGCATTCTTTCAAGTAAACTTGGCTCTGATAACAAGTTTACTTGCAAATCTCGACTTTCCGACCTAGTTATCCATACTGAAACTTGGATAGGATATCGAGCTTTGATTTCTTATCTAAATAAAGCCAAAGCAGACTTCCACTGCTATGAAACGAAGGAAAACAAGGCTTTCCGGGTCGCTATCCGGCACCTGCACCACTCAACTCCACTAGAGCAAATTAAAACCGAACTACAGGAGCATGGTTTTACAGTGCGTAATGTACACAATGTTCTTCAGCGCACAACGAAAAAACAATTACCTCTCTTTTTCGTAGATTTGGAACCAAATCCTATTAATACGGAAATCTTTAACATAAAATATCTCGCCTACTGTAGTATTTCAGTAGAGGAACCCCACAAAACATCTGAGGTACCGCAATGTACACGATGCCAGGAATTCCGTCACACTAAAAACTACTGCAATCATCCCCCTCGATGTGTCAAGTGTGCTGGTCCCCACTTAACACAAGACTGCGCCCGCCAAATCCAGACTGTCAAGTGTGCCAACTGCCAAGGAGAACATACTGCCAACTACAGAGGCTGTACAGTATATAAAGACCTTCAACAAATATCAAAGAAGAAACGACTGCCCAATAATACCTCTGGACGTCTACAAGAACGCGCACTTCACGGACCCGATACTCTTTCTTCCGATAGTCTCAACATTCCATCTTCACAGCCTCCGAACGTTACCAATAACCCAGATTTTCCTACTCTTAATGTTAATCAAACTATTTCACCTTCGTCTAACACTAATGTAAATAAACAAGTATATGTTAACTATGCTTCAGCGTTGACAAACCAACGTGTCACTGCTAACCCAACACAAGCTTCATTTGTCCCTTCTCCACCTACAGCTTGTGACTTAACCTCAATACTTACAGTCTTCTCCTCAAAACTCGAAGCGCTTATCCTACCACTGGTTTCTGCTAGTAATGCCCTTGTGTCCCTCCTGCCTGCCCTTTCAAAATGACCTCCCCTCCTACCATTGATTCCATTACCATCCTCTTGTGGAACGCCAATGGTGCAAGTAATCATAGAAACGAGCTAGACTTAGTGTTACATGATAAGCGTATTGACGTAGTGCTTTTAACGGAAACCCATTTCACTTCCCGTTCCTATTTCCGGATCCGTGATTATACCCTTTACCGTACTGACCATCCAGATGAAACAGCTCATGGTGGTACGGCTGTCCTAATAAAACATAATATCCCCCATACATTTCTTTACTATGAACCTACTGATTCCCTACAAGCCACTATTATTTCAATTCAGCTCTCTCATTATCAACTACCTATCGCAGCAGTATACTGTCCTCCTAATAAAATCGTTACCCAACAAGATTTTCTATCTCTATTCCGCTTTCTTGGCCCCCGTTTTATCTCCGGGGGAGATTATAACTCGAAACACCCTCAGTGGGGATGCAGAGTCCCCAATGCCAGGGGAAAACTTTTATTCAAAACCATTTTCAACACAGATTACAATGTGATTACACCCTCTCAACCCACCTACTGGCCCTCACATAATAATATTCAGCCTGATATTCTAGACTATTTTATAACCCGCAACATTCCTGCATCCCAAACTAATATCAGTAACCTATTAGAGCCTTGTTCCGACCACAGCCCTGTTCTCCTGCTAATACATAACTGTCCAATCCTAACTCCTCCCAAAAACACTCTCATCAGTGGACAAGTTGACTGGGATCTTTTCCGGACCTTAGTCGAGCAACACATCACTCTTAATATATCACTCAAAAAACCGGAACAAATCGACGATGCGGTCGAATTCATAACATCACAAATTCAAAATTCTGTTCATAAAGCTTCTCTTGATATCAAATGCTATAAAAAGGATTTCTATTTACCACTTCATATTCGTGAACTTATAACCGACAAAAGGCGAGCTAGGGCTAAATGGCAGCGAACACGATATCCAAGTGATAAACAAATATACAATATGCTCTCACGGAAATTAAAAGATAAAATAAGACAATATAATAAAGAAAAATATAACAATTACACGTCAGCGTTGACACAAACAGATAAATCACTTTGGACAGCAACAAGGCGAGTATTAAGACGGAAACAAATATCTCACCCGCTTAAAATGGCTGACGGATCTTGGACTAGATCGGATAAAGATATGGCTAACGAATTCGCCAAACACTTACACGCAGTATTTTCACCACACGATAACATAGACACTGAGCACACTAAACTTATACACCACACTTTAGAGCAGACACTACAACTCTCACAACCACCACAGGTATTCAATCCATCAGACATAATACACATAATAAAAAGACTTAAGCTCCGAAAGGCCCCCGGCTATGATTTGATTACTGCTGAAATTCTCCGCCAACTTCCAAAGAAAGCCATCCTCTTCCTTACCCTAATATATAATAGCATTCTCCGGACTACATATTTCCCTTTGGTTTGGAAGTTTTCAATAATAAAAATGATCCACAAACCATCTAAACCTACTCACGCCCCTTCTTCTTATAGACCGATTAGTTTACTTCCACTACTGGGAAAGATCTTTGAAAAACTACTTCTCCAGCGCCTTTATCCCATTCTTAACTCTCAGAACTTTATTCCCCACCATCAGTTTGGATTCAGGTCCCACCACTCTACAATTCAACAGTGCCACAGAGTGGTGGATCAAATAGCCCTAGCCTTGGAGAAGAAACAGTACTGTGCAGCTGCCTTTCTGGACGAAGCACAAGCCTTCGACAAAGTTTGGCATGCTGGTCTTTTTTCCAAACTCAAGAGCATCCTTCCCTTTACATATTTCCTTATTCTAAGGTCTTACCTATCCAATCGATACTACCAGGTCTGTCAAGGGACATCGCATTCTTCCTATTACCCTGTAGGTGCTGGAGTACCACAGGGGAGTATCCTTGGTCCTATCCTCTACACAGTATACACTGCAGACATCCCAGAACATCAACATACAACTTTATGCTCCTTTGCCGATGATAAGGCCATACTAGCTCGTCACTCTGACCCAATCCAAGCATCAACTTACCTTCAAGAGCACCTCACTCTCCTCGAAAGATGGTTTGTCTTGAATGGATGATTAAAATTAACACTGATAAGTGTGTCAATGTTACATTCACCCTCTGTAAACGATATTGTCCACCTGTATTCTTAAACCTTGTTCCTCTTCCCACTGCCGATATCGCCAAATACCTGGGTCTTCATCTCGATAAGCGCCTTACATGGAATCCTCACACCAAGCTTAAAAGACAGGAGACTAACAGGCGTTACAGACAGCTCCTTCACTTACTAGATAATAGGTCTAGTCTTATACTTGAGAATAAGCTACTCCTTTATAATTGTTTAATAAAACCAATTTGGACTTACGGCATCGAGCTATGGGGCTCCACAAATCGTTCCAACTCCCAAAGAATCCAATCCTTGCAGTCCAAAATTCTTAGAAAAATTACTAATGCCCCATTCTATGTTTCGAATCTTACCCTCCATAATGACCTCAAAGTACCCTTTGTCCCAGACCTAGCTAAATCCCGCTACCTTTCCTTCCATAATTCACTTTCAAATTATGATAACCCTCTTGTCCAATCCGTATCCATCCCAACCCTCCCTGAAAATCCTCGCCGACGACTGAAGCGAAAATGGCCCAGAGATAATCTGGTGCCTTAAAATAGAAAATGAATAAATATCTATGAATGTATGTGTTTTTTGCGTGTATATTTGCGTGCTTGAGTATATTTGTATATAATAGTGAAATAAATAATAAGGATGTTAATTAATGTAATTATGTAATCAATTTAATTTAATTTATATTCTTTATTCCATTTTGGAGGATTTACCATTGGGTAACATCTCCGCTCATTGTATTCCTGATCTAAATACTTTTAAACCATTTGCTTGTTATTGTATATATATATGTAATGTATTATACTTATAGTTGCAAATAAAGAAAGAAAGAAAAAAAAAAAAAAAAAAATATATATATATATTATTTCTTTGTTTTCATTTTTTATTTTCATAATATTTGTTTATTTTGGCAACCATTCCTCGTTAAAGATTACACCCATCCTCTTCCACATCCTTCTATCCTCTGCCACCCTTTTCCAAGTTACTCCACCGCAAGTTGTTCTCATCTCCTGGTCCCATTTTCTAATCGGTCTTCCTACTTTTCTTTTACCTTCCAAAGGCCACCAGTCTAATATCCTTCTTGTCCATCTATCGTCTGTTATCCTAACTATATGGCCTGCCCACGTCCATTTCCTAGAGAGTACTGTCCTTCCAATATCTTCAATCCCTGTTTGGCTAGCTATCCATCTATTGCTCATTCTTTCTCTTCTTGTTATCCCTATTATACTTCTTTCCATTCCTTTTACTGCCACTCTTAATTTCCCCAGTATTGCTCTGTTCAGGACCCAAGTTTCACAGCTGTAAGTGATTACCGGTAACACTGTTGACTTCCATAACTTAACTTTTTTGCTTACATCAATATCCGACCTAAAAATTAATTTATTTCTGTAGAATGCTTTCCATGCCAGTGTAATCCTCCTACTGACTTCTCTCAGGATGTTATCATTTTTGCACAGCAATCTTCCTAAGTACACGAATTCTTCTACTTCTTCAACATCTATTTCCCTTATCACCACTTTTTCTTCCCCTTGCATATTTATTTTCAATAGTTTAGTTTTTTCTACATTTATTTCCAGACCTATTTCTTCCGCTACTTTCATTATTTCGTTTATCATGAGTTGTATTTCTTTTACAGAGTTCCCTGTTATTGCTATGTCATCAGCAAACTTTATTCTGCTTAATTTCTCTCCGTTAATTCTAATGCCAAACCTGTTCCAGTCGATCTTCCTAAAAGCTTTATCTAGGATAGCCGCAAAAAGTTTAGCCGAGGGAATGTCGCCCTGTCTTAATCCTCTCTCTAGCTTTATTTTTCTTTCTTCCTTGCCTACTTTTACGCTTATATTTGCCCCCTCATATGCATTCTTTATAATTCTTGTGTATTTTCCTTCTATTTTGCAGTTTGTTAACGTGTTCCATATCGCTTCGAAGTCTATACTGTCGAATGTCTTTCGAAAGTCTATGAAGAGTATTGCTAGAGTTTATGATAATAATAAAATACTCCTCAAACACGCAAAATTAATTTAGTAAACGATGAACCTTCTAAGTATCGTAACTTTGTTACTGGAAGGGGCGTTGTATAGGAGCGTAATTTTGATCTTTGTTTATATTTTAATTATTTTGACATTTATTTATTTTTTGTTGTTTTCTTATTTACTCACTCTGTCTAGATGTCAGTGGAGTCAAGTATTGTATATAAATAAAAAGTGAACTAATTTATTAAGTTTTGTGATGTAAAAAGATCGTACCTAATATTTGTAAATATAATATCTACTTCCGCATACACCGTTTTTATTGCTTCTTATCTTAGCCCCTATACTATTATTATAATATAATGGATATAATTAATACATTATAAGGAGTTGTGGAACTTTCTCAAAATTAAAGCGAGCTCTTATTAGATAAAAAACTTAAATAAAATTGCTAATTTGGCTTATGGTTAAACGTTCCGGCTACGGTCGGCTTTGTTCCGCTGGTCTCTTTTAACGAGGCTCATTCCTCACAAGATCAATAAACAACTCTCTGTGAATTTTCCCCGTCATTATATGCCGCCGGATTGAGATATCGGATTGGTGGAAACAAACATGTTTGATCGGGCGTCTGTCGTCGGTTATGGTCCCTCCTCGTAAAAAAGGCCTACGTGAGCAAATTACACAAAAGTGCTCAAACGATTGAGCACGAAGTAGTGTCCGCCGCGCCCGAAAAGAGATAACCGATACCTGGATTCTCTATCATGACAATGTGGCCAGTCACACGTCGCTAATTGTGGGGGAGTCACTGACCTAACACATCTTAGACCTAATTTGGGTCCCACCGATTTCTATTTGTTCTCTTAAACCAATATGATCTTGAAATAACATAATTTTAGGACGATTGAGGGTGAGGGTGTCCAAGCGGCTTCGACACAGTGCCCGATTAGTCTTGCGGTTGCCGACTTCCATGGGGCGTATGAACAATGGAAAACGTGATGGCAGTGGTGTATTGATGCAGGAGGGTTATAATTTAAAGAATATCAACTTATTACTGGTCTTATATTACTTTGCTTTGTAAGTTTCATCGCACATTTCCGTTTCCCCAATTTAGAAGCACTTCCCGTGATTCAATCTTCCCCAAATTTTGCACTTAGATACAACTAAGGTAAAGAATACAGAAACCAAAAAAAAGAAAAAGAAAAAAAAAAATGGCGTCAAATTTATTTGCTTTTTAAGTTTCATCGCACACCTATTACCCCATTTTTGAACCACTCACCGTCATTCAATCTTCCCCAAATTTTGCACTTAGATACAACTAAGGTGAAGAATACAGAAACCAAAAAAAAATAAAAACAAAAACAAAATGGCGTCAAATTTATTTGCTTTTTAAGTTTCATCGCACACCTATTACCCCAATTTTGAAACATTTCTCGTCATTTAATCTTCCCCAAATTTTGCACATAGATACAACTAAGGTGAAGAATACAGAAACAAAAAAAAAAAAAAAGGTTGAAAATAAGACCAGTTTTGAAAAATGGGATTTTTATATGAATTATTTTCGTTTGCAGTTAACCTTTTCTATAATTTGGGTTCTTAAAAGGACATTAGCTACTGTTTTTCGCATATCCCACTTCTTATTCTAAGTATATCTTTAAAAAATAAAATCAGTCCCCATACTTACCAAACAAACTATGTATTTACTCAGTGTTATGTTGATTGTAATTTTTAATGTTTTAGATTTCCCAGCCAGAATGACAAAGAATGAATTTTTTCGAAGTGCTGCTATCTGGAAGCTTATACTACTTTCGATTTTTTACAAGATTTAAGAAAAAATTGTGAAAACAGTGGATGAGAGTAACTGGTAGCTATATATATTTTTATAATGTTCTATTAATTTTAATTTTTTGAATTTTCTCAATATTTGAGTTAAAATGGTTAGATCTGCGTTTCTCAATGGAATGGGCGTATTGATTAGAGAAGAAATAGTAGAGGAAGTATTAGTAAAATATAGGCAATTTTGTAGGATTTAAATAGGTAAACATACCTTTTTAATACATGATAAAAAAATGTAATCTTTTAGTCGATCAGATTGAGAATGACCAAAAGAAGGGTTGATATTATATTATTACAATGGGGGACTTTTTAATTCCTTTTTTTTCCTTCTCAACTGCTCAAGCATCAAAATATTTGTTTAAAGTTTATACACGGCTTATTATTACTATTACTAGTCGAATACTTAAGTTTTTAAATAATCTCAAGTGCGTGAAACACATGCTTTACTTAACATATAAATTAGTTAAAGAGGACGAAGAGAAAAGTTATTGGATATTTGTAAGGTGTAATTTTAACTAAATTTTCTCAAGAGTTACATTATAATTTGAGACAGAAAGTTCATTAGTACTAGGTTTTCACGATTAGCCCTCAGGTAATGCATTTGAACTTCTGCATTAATTAACGGATGGAATATAGTGTTGAGGATTTGAAGAGCTAACTAACTTGTACCGTCCAACGTGTAATAGTAGTTCGTATCGAGTGAATTTACTACGGCAAAAAACACTCCTAATAAATAAACTTAGACTTTAGAAAATCCAGGCTAACTTTGTGAAGTCGAAGCAGTTTTATTCAACGGCCCTTGGAAGTGTTTTATATCCCTGTACCCTGGTCTTTTTGTATGTCGAGTCCTTAAATCCTACTTTTCCGCCTTCTCGTTCTTCTTATTAACCATCATTTACATTCTGTTTCTTTTTAAACTTGAGACGAGTTTTTCACGGCCTTCATCCGGAGTAATTTGGACAAACTTGTTATCGATTCAATTAACTTTAGAATTTCACTTAGTGAAGTGTTGAAGCTTCTAATAAAACAGTGTCACTTATCTAGGAGTTTATTTATAGAACGGTAAACTTCTCCGTTTTCTTCTAAACAAAGAATAATTTAATCTTCTTCGTCCATGACAAGTATATTTTTCGAGGATCGATGTACGTTTTCATGACCGTACCACGTGACGTTTTACGATGTTTATTCCTTCAAAAAGTATTTCAAAATTTATCATTTCATTATAAAACTTCTTTAAGAGCATGCAAACAAAATTTAGTTTAGATTTTTAAAACGGTTTTAATAATAATAATTTCAATGAAATGCTACGTCGTTGTTATTCTTCGTCTTTATTAAACCTGAAATGTAAATATTAAAACTGAGTTTGGAGATAAATAACTAAGATCAATTATTGTTCATTGTTACCAATGCAACTGTTGACTTAATAAGCTAAATATAGTGGTAATAACAGCCCGTGGCACAACAACTCACTAAGTCATAAATAAAACTGGTTCGACTTCATTAGAAGTCGACCCAGTTGTGATTGGCCAGCTTATTGCCCTAATATTATAATGCATATAACATTATAATATTGTAAGACGCTCCTCGGCTTGGTTTTGGGAAGCATGGTAATTTAACTTATTTTATTGACACGTGCCTGGTGCATAGGTCATTTACTTGTTTTTCCACTGTTTCAATAAACAGGATGTAGACTGCCTGAAGTGTGTTTGTTGTAGTGTGTCTATGTGTTCTCTTGGCATTGTGTTGGTAGCTGGGACCGTGGGATCAGCTAATCAGCACTTTGCTAACTTGAGAGTTTCAGCACAATTGTGCTGAACTTGTGCTTTGCAATCAGTTTCCAAGAGTGGGGACTGATTGTCAGAGGAGTGAGGGAGGGGCCTGCGGCCTGACGATCGGTTCACTTTGTATCGAGTCTCAGGGGAGAACACAGGTTGGTTTCTGGTAACATCACGCAGGGTTCTGTCTATTAGTTCCGTCTATCATTTCTTCTATTACCTCTGTCTATTATCAGGTCTCGCTACACTCTTTCAGTGTTTTAACTTTTGGTTGTTCCTCGTGTTGTGCTTCTCACAGCGAGGATACTTTCTTCTTTTATCCGTCACCTTTTTGGATTAGCGACAGGTCCTTCAGGCCTAGTCCTTTTTGCTTAACTTCTTTTTTTTGGCCCGTTGGCCCTACGTATTGTATGCTCATTTGTTTACCTCTTATTTAAATATATTTGTTACCTTTTTGAGAAGTCTAGAGCTGGCGTTGTATGTATTCTTATTCTCACCCAGTTTTCCCAGAGAAATAGTTTGGGGTATTTGAAACCCTTACAATGGTGGAGGCGCTAAAATTGGTCCCCGTGAGGTAATTAGGGTAGTTTTCCCGCTAAGTTTTTTTTTGCCCTAATTCACCTTTTGTTTTTTTTTAATTCTTATTTAAAGTTTTTACTTTTTGTAATTCTTATTTTTGTTTCTGTTTGTTTCATTACTTAGTTGGAGTTCATTCCATTTTGTCCTTTTGCGTAAGCACATAAGTTGCTTATAGTTTAATGTTTTAAGACATTATAAATAAATAGGGATACTTTTTTTAAATCAATTTTAATTAAATGTATTGAGTACTTCAAGTAGTCAAGTTTACTATTGTTTAATGGTAAATTCGAATTTAACTTTGATTTTAATTTGTTACAATTTTTTATTATTATTAACGATTTTATAAGTTTTATACTTTTCCTTTTATTTTTTTTGTAACTGTCTATCTTCGGATTCTGCCTTTACGGTTATTTTTCGTTACTTTCTTTATGTTTTTATTTATTTATTTTTTTTTTCTGTTCATTTTATCTTGACTTCTATTTTCTATTCGTCTTGATTTTTTTTTAAGCCCTAGAGATCCCTTGATTCCCCTTTGTGACAGAAGACCATGCTAAAAGTCCTGTTATTGCTACTTAGGGGTGGCTTCCTAAGGCCCGTGTCCCATTTTATTTTTTTAAGCCCACTTAATTTTGTTAGTGACAGCTGACCATGCCAAAAGTCCTGTCCTTTCTTCTTTGTGGAAGCTTTCTAGGCCTGTATTTCATTTTATTTTTTTTAAGCCTACTAAATTTTGTTAGTGACAGCTGAACATGCCAAAAGTCCTGTCCTTTCGTCTTTGTGGAAGCTTTCTAGGCCTGTATTTCATTTTATTTTTTTAAGCCCACTTAATTTTTTAGTGACAACAGACCATGCCAAAAGTCTTGTCCTTCTTTTTAGTGGAAGCTTTCTAGCCTATATCTCATTTTTTTTTAGCCATTTTGAAACGGTGTAAGATAAAAAGCTCTGGTTTGAGGCAAATGTTTTCTTTTTTCAAATATGTATCACAGTATAAGGGTTCCAATTTTAAATTTTAAAGTTGAATCCAATATGGCGGCAACCAATATGGCGGGAAAATGGGTAACCACAAAAAAAAAGTTTTTTATGCATGATGAAGATTACAGCAAACCGCCGTTTGATATCTTAAATATTAATGGAGATAATTAGCCGTTGCCGAACTTTTGCCACACCTTTTATATAGAGGTGTCAGGAGTGCATACTGTTCGTTAAACTCTGTGAATCGAGATATCTCTAAACTGGTTACTCCTATGAATAAAAGTGATAATATATTTTTTGTAGGACATTTTCCAAGCTACAAATTTAATATCACATGATTTTTCTGTAAATGTGACCTGTAATGAGATATTCACAAAAAACCGATTTTGAGAACTCCTAAAAATTAAAAATTATTTGATTTTTTGAAAATTGTGCTGAACCTTTAAGGAGTAGAGATAAATGTATAAGGAGAATAAAGTTTCTTCTTTAAAAGAGCTTTAAAACAAAAAAAAAGAAATTAAAAATCGGACCATTAGGAGATGAGATACAGAAACATTTAGTGCGTCAATACGGCGGCTAATGACCGCCATCTTTAATGGCCGCCATTTTGGTGTTCTACACGGATTTTGAAGTGGCTCCCTATCTGAAAAGTTACCTCTGGGCATCAACTATGACCACAGAAAGTGGCATATTCCAATCAAAAAGTGCAGCTTTTTGGCTAATTTTGCCATGTACCCGACATACTAGTAAAAACTAATTGTATTTTTACAAGCTTTTATTTAACTTGCAATGTTTGTATATGTATGTATGTTCGGGTCAAATCCTGCAAATCTATTTTAAAGCAGTTATCCTCAATCGAATGAATTGAACTTTTGCCTACACGTTTAGTTTGGATGACAATGCATGGTTAGCTAAGTGACGTCATTCTAAATCCAATATGGCGGGTAGCCCAGGATGGCGGACTAGTTATTTTTTTAGCACGTCCATGATACGGGTATCAAATGAAAGGGTTTGCTGAGAAGAATACGAATAAAAGTTTGTTTTTAAAAATATTTTTTTATAATCAACTTATTATTAAAAGATAAACATTGAATGACAGCGAAACAGGAAAAGTATACAATGAAATAAATTAATTGACGTGTGACAACCAGGTTTGTTTACACTTGTGTCCTAGGTATCGCTTTAATTTTTCTGCATCTGTACTTCTTTACTTGTTCTCATATTTCTTCTCTTACCGTCCCCTACTTAGGGGCATAATATGCGGATGGCACGGTTTAGATTCGGTGTTGGCGAGATCCGTTGTACAAAGATTTGTCCTTTTATAGGTTTAAGATCAATTGCCTAGTTAGTTTCATTTATATGAAGTAAATAAATTCGGAACTATTTTTTTCACTAACATTATATTATATAACAATAACAACTATATTATTAACACTACATATATAATTCAACAGAAAAATTAAAAGCGTAGTATATAAAAAGTTGATTTTATCTTGTAATTATTAATCTTAAGTATTTTCTAAGGGACACAAAGTCTAAATAGTGCTTAAGCATTGCTCCGAAGGTCACAAACAAATCTATTAAACATTTAATAACTTTGGTTTGAATTGGACCTATTTTTTTTTATAGATTTTAGGGGGGGAGGGGATTCTATCGGCTGATTGATAACCATCGGTTAAATTTTTATTTATTTTTGGTTTCAATTTTTGAATGTTCTTATAATTTTCTATACAATGACTTCCTATTCATTGATCTATGAATAGGTGTTGTTAGAGCTCCAATTGCTTCAAACTTTATTATCTCCGAACCAATATGTTCAATAATATTACCAATTCCCTAAGCTACTTTTTACAATTGTAAATGGACCATAAGGAATGTCTTTATGTCTGTGATTTCGTAGGTTGTTTCCTGTTTGGAGTCTATTTTATCAAATAGGTTCATGTTCTGTTATTACAGCACAGTGGTTGCTTTCTTTGTTCCATTGCTTGCATGCTTGCTCTGTATCAGACTGAGCTTTACCGAGCATACTTTATAGAAAAAGATAATTGATCAAATCACTTTACCAGTGGGAGAACCCTAGACACTTTTATCGGGACAAATAGTTTTGTATTTTAATCTTTATAATAAACTAAAGAAAAATAATTCTTGACCCAAAAAATACATTTGTTTTTTTGAATCGAACCCGGAAACCTCGTATGCGTACCCACACAAGTTTAAAAAAAATTAGAATAACAATATAGAAGAAATAATCACTTAAATTTTAATTAAAATGTAACACCCCTAATGACCAAGGCAAAGGAAGGGGATAACTTAAGATATATAACTTTCTTAAGAACATTTATATCTCTTTTACTACTTTTGATACAGTAATATACCCCGACTTACCTTATTCCGGCTTACATTATTCCGACTTACGTAAATTCCCGAGTTTTGTAACACCCGACACTGTTGCTGAAAATTATCAGGAGGACGAATCTGTAACTTTGAAACCTCCCTTTTCATGTGATTATACATATAAATTTGATAAGAAGATGCACGCACAGCCTGTCAACGTGAACCTGAATATTACAAAAAACCCGATTGTAAAAATTGAATAGCCGATATTTATATCGGCTATTCAATTTTTGTTTCTGCAAGTGTCAATAGATACTGTATTGGCTGTACTGTTGGATATATTTAACCATCGAATATATCGTAAGGGTTTTATGTAAAGTCCTAGTAATCCTTCACGTATTACATGTGTCCACTATCTCCCCTCCATACCTGTGATTCCAAAATTTTATTACTGTTATCAAAATCGATTTGTTATGTTTAATTTTGTATTATTCATTTTTATTCTGGTCCCGAACGACCGACCCTTAAGACATAGTTTGAATTTTAATAAAGCAAACAACACGTGCTTTTGATACTAAAGGTGAATGTTTTGGACACTTTTCTATTGTGACCTATGCAAGGATGAACATTAATCAATATTTGTTACTTGAAAGATTTTATGTTTTATTTAGATAATATTAATAAAGAGACACAGTATTTATAGTTAGAATATATGAGAAGATAAATTGATTGAAAGGGTAAAAGAAAATAAGTAGATGAGACAACATGTGCATTATTTGTAATCCAATTGTTTTTAGGTTTATGTAAAAACCAATAAATATGATTTTATGAAAATGTAATTAACAAGAACCTGGTCAATTAACTAACGATATAGCATATATGTTTACCTACTAATTAGATTAAATATATTAATATTATACGTTACATACCTACATGGGATCAAGTAAGTACTAGTATTAGTGGCCTACTAGTACTTACTTAGTAGCCTAGCAGACGTGACCAGTGACATGAGGCACACGGTCACACCGGCTTCTTACATACGTAGAATGTAAAATATGTGTTTTTAGGGTCCGTAGGCAAAACCAAGGACCCTTATATTTTCCTGCGTGTGTCTGTCCGTCCGTCCTGTCGCGTGCTCTCACGACTACACCTTTCGTCCGATCACTTTGAAATTTGGCATGTAATGTGTCTTGTACCTACCCACATATTTTAAAAATATAGCGACTTAATTTTTTTTTTTTTTTTTAAATTAGGGTAAATAAACTTAAGAGTTCAAATGTTTTTATTTTTTTCGACACCGTGAGGGGTATCGTATGAAAGGGTACGACAAGCTGATTACAAAAATATATAATTCTTTGGATATAACTTTGATAGGGCGAGCGTAGGCAAATTTGAAGTGAGTGTGAAACGTGTCCCCCCCCCCCCCTCTATCTCGCTTATGTGAAGTGCGAAAAATTTGAAAAAATTCCTGAACATTCTTCGACCAAAAGTAAAGATACCACTTTTTGGAAATTTCGAAAAAAAATATTATTTTATGTTTTATTGACAAAATACTTTTTTTATAATTATGGTCTTTTCGATGTAATTATATGGTTGTAGTCCGGTTGAGTGGCAAAAAAATACTTTATCAGAGTGTGTTTTGAGAATATCAGACCCTTAGAATAGTTCAAAGTAAGCTTTTTAGCATTTTAAAAAAACACTGTTTATACACTTTACTGTTAAACACTATATAGTGTGGCCTACGGACCCTCGCTGTGTGCTGATTAGCACACGCTTGACCTGTTTATTCATTTTGAAGGAATTCTATAAATTTAATTTTCTAAATCAGTTTATTTAATAAGTAATTTGAGGCCCCCTGCCTAATTTTATTAAATTAATAAATTGTTTAATTATATGTTTGTAACTCTTTTAGAGAAAAGTCTAATTTGGTTACGTTTTAATATCTATATACTATAAAGCCGCATGGCTAACTGACTCACTCACTCACTGACATTAATGTTTATCCACTTCCAGATGAGCTAGAAACTTGAGGTTTGCGCCATTCGACGCGCAATGTCCATATTGTGAACCAAAATAATTATAAAAAGTTTACTTTTCCCACTCCTTTCCCCCCTAAAAAAATAAAAATGGCCGACTTGATTTTTAAGCTGTTTTGGGGCTAATTGCAGCTAAACGGTAAGTCGTATTGGAAAACGGACAGCACCAGCGGTAACTGATTTTAAAAAATCTACAACATTGGTCCTATGACTTTTTGTCGTACCTCTATCGGTTGTACCCTAAATAGTGATAATTTTGATATTTTTTTCCATTTTTGTCTTTGAATGGTCATAGTTTCTATAATTATTGACCGATTTTATTTCTGATTGAGGCACTTGAATCTCACACTAATGCTCTTTAAATTGAGTATATTTTATTTCATTAGTTCGTCCTACTTGCTTAGAACTTGAGAGTAAACTTTTTCCCGTGTGCCGTGTCACGTGACCACTTTTTTTGGTTTTTAATATTGTGTCGTATATCATTTGAAAAGCCTTGATTTGTACGTTAAAGCTATTTTATTTCTTTATTTTTTTAAAAATGTTGTACACGTACTTTTGTACCGATTTATAATTTTGTTGTAGGTTAAAGGGTTTAAATAATTTTTTGTTATTAGGTTATTTTATTTTTATTTATTTATTAGTAAAATGAATGCCCTTTTGTATTGTTTTTTTTTTTTTTTTTTTAATATAATTTTGGTACCTTAGGCCTTAGAGTACAGAGGTACAAATGTCTAAGTTAATCTTTTATAATTATGATGTATATCGTTGAAGAGCTCTTGAATAGTGGATTAATTTTCGTTACGTTCAATTTTGGGGTATTTTTAGTTTTTAGGGGGGTAAAATTAAAAAACTTTTTTATAGAGGTTTTTACGATTTTTTTTTTTTTTTTTTAAATTTAAATTTATTATATGTGCTCTTATATTTCATTAGTTCATCCTATTTGCTGAGAACTTGAGACTAAACGTTTTTCTGTGTACCGTGTCACGTGACCACTTTTTTTGGTTTTTAATTTTGTATTGTATATCATTTGAAAGGCCTTGATTTGTATATTAAAGCTATTATATTTGTTTATTTTTTAAAAATGTTGTACTCGTACTTTTGTACCGATTCATAATTTTCTTGAAGGGTTTAAATAAGTTTTTATTAGGTTTTTTTTTTATTTATATATATATATATATATATTTTTTTTTTCTTTGTAGTTTTAGTCCCTTTCAACAGCTTATTAGGTAATTACATTATATTTATTTATTAGTTAAATTAATGCCCCTTGATTTTTTTTTTTGTACCCTAGAGTACAAGGATACAAATGCTAAGTTAATCTTTTATAATATGATTAATATCTTTGAAAAGCTCTTGAATAGCAGAGTTATTTTTAGTTTTGAGGGGGGTAAAATTGAAAAAAAAAAACTGTTTTTATAGGAGTTTTTACGATTTGGTTGCTGGGTGATTTGTTTATTAAATTAATTATATATTATGTGCACCACATTTGGCTCATGTTAGATGCATTGTTTCTCCGAAAAATGTTGGTTAGTACCAAAGATATTAAATAAATATTTACTTTAATAGTGCCGCGCCATAAAAAGTGACAGAGACGGGAATATGTCCGATCTTCCCATCCTCTCCCGTCGCTCCTGTCACCCCACCTTACTCAATCCCCTCTACAACTTCACAGATACTTGCTCAGCTCCTCTAGATCTAGACGTCAATAGCTTTCATACTTTGTTTCTTTGTTTGCTTTATCGTTTGTTTATTTTGTTATTGAAGCGAGCGTAGCGAGCTTCCTACATTCAACGAAATATGCTCCGTGTCTGTCTGTCTGTCTGTCTGTCTGTCTGTCTGTCAGTAACGTTTACGCGTGTGACGATAACTTGAGTAAAAGTTGACCGATTTAGTTGAAATTTGGTATACATGTTCCTCTTACTAATACTCAGGCTAAGTTCGTTGGACAACGTGATCCGTCCATGAGTTCGCGCGCAACGCTCGCGTAAACGAGAGGTACAAAAATTAAATTGGAATTTCAGGACGGGAAAAGATTCTATCATCATCTACTCGATGAGACGAACATTTTTTTCAAGTAACATTTTCTACTAAAACCAACAGCGACACCGCTATGACTTAATAAAGATCGCTAAAACTATTAAAGCGGACCTAAACGTTTATAATAGAGAAAACAACCTTTTTACCGATATCTTACGTTCTAACGAAACGATTTTAATAAAACTTCATATACACCATCTAATGCACAATTGAAACAGGTATGCAAAATTTCAACTTGATACAAGCAAAATTCTTTGCGTAGTGACGAGATACATTTATAATAATTGTTTAAAAGCTACCGCGGGTGGTGAAGATTGTTATAGTCGTACAGTTTATAGGTTTGTTTAGGCAGTAAAGCTTTGTACTGAGTACCCCCACTCTTCCCTTCACTACATTCTTCCACTTATCTTCAACTATGACATTCATCATGATTAATAAATTTCAATATTCAGTATTTCATTGCAATAGGCTCGCTTCAATGATAGAGCCACGCGATGCCTAGTTTATAGACTGCGAATTATAACAGTATAATTAACCCACCTGATGGCTACAATATCCCACAACCTCCTACAACATTACCAGATCTTACAACTTGTAAGATACTTGTAAGTTACAAGTACCAACTACTATATACAAGTACCTGGCATATAACTACCTGGCCACTCGACGGGCAAAAGCTGGCCGTAGGCCAGCTGACGCCGGCGAGTCTATACACTATAAAGCCGCATGGCTAACTCACTCACTCACTCACTGACATTAATGTTTACCCACTTCCAGAAGAGTTTATTTATATTTGTTTATTAGTTAAATTAATGCCCTTTTGTATTGTTTCTATTTTTTAAATATAATTTTGGTACCTTAGGCCTTAGAGTACAGAGGTACAAATGTCAAAGTTAATCTTTTATCATATGATGTATATCGTTGAAAAGCTCTTGAATAGTGGATTAATTTTCGTTACGTTCTATTTTGTGGTATTTTTAGTTTTGAGGGGGGTAAAATTGAACAAAAACTGTTTAAAAAGCGGTTTTTACGATTTTTTTTTTTTTTTTTTTTTTTTTTTCTTCTTCTTTTTTATCAAATTTATTATATGTGCGTTAACAGTTGGCACATGTTGAGGGCTTTGTTTCTCCGAAAAATCTTGGTTAGTACCAAAGTTATTAAATATTTACTGGAACAGTGCCACGCCGTAAGAAGACAGAGACGGGAATATGTCCGATTTTCCCATCCCCTCTCGTTGCTCCTGTCACCCCACCTTACTCAATCCCCTCTACAACTCCACAGCCTAAGATACTAGCTCACTTTCTTACCTTTGCACTGTTTTATGCAAATTATAACTGTATAATTATCCCACTTGGCTAAAATACCACAACATTACCACCCACAACCTCCTACAACATTACCAGATCTTACAAGTACCTGGCATATATCTACCTGGCCACTCGACGGGCAAAGGCTGGCCGCAGGCCAGCCGAGACCGGCGAGTATTATATAATAATATTGCTACCAACAAGATGTTAAATGTATTCAATAGGCTAAAACATTTAGAAATGTTTCTGCTGTATAAGAACACGGATGTTTTTTGTTGGGCGCCAACAAAACAATACTCGAAATGGAAAGCTTGTGAAGGAATTTTTTTTGTCCAGAATGGAAGTGAGTTGAACAGCCCACTTGCTTTTAGGTGCCATTCTCTATCGATAGAAGGGTCTGCCCTAAGACCATACGCCTTGCATTATCCTATTCGTTACATTTTAGCATTGATGTTGTGCTGGTTAGGCCCATTCTTTTTTTTCTTGGATCTACTCACAAACAGAATTGGATTTTATTGAACTTTTAACTAGACTTATAAACAAGGGTGGGTATATGCTGAGAAAGATTTCCTTTATTTATAATTTAATCAGTAAATGTGAATTTGTGTATCTTTTTTTTAGGGTCCGTAGGCAAAGCCAAGGACCCTTATATTTTCCTGCGTGTGTCTGTCCGTCCGTCCTGTCGCGTGCTCTCACGGCTACACCTTTCGTCCGATCACTTTGAAATTTGGCATGTAATGTGTCTTGTACCTACCCACATATTTTAAAAATATAGCGACTTAATTTTTTTTTTTTTTTAAATTAGCGTAAATAAACTTAAGAGTTCAAATGTTTTTATTTCTTTTCGACACCGTGAGGGGTATCGTATGAAAGGGTACGACGAGCTGATTACAAAAATATATAATTCTTTGGATATAACTTTGATAGGGCGAGCGTAAGCAAATTTGAAGTGAGTGTGAAACGTGTCCCCCCCCCCCCTCTATCTCGCTTATGTGAAGTGCGAAAAATTTGAAATAATTCCTGAACATTCTTCGACCAAAAGTAAAGATACCACTTTTTGGAAATTTCGAAATAAATATTATTTTATGTTTTATTGACAAAATACTTTTTTTATAATTATGGTCTTTTCGATGTAATTATATGGTTGTAGTCCGGTTGAGTGGCAAAAAAATACTTTATAAGAGTGTGTTTTGAGAATATCAGACCCTTAGAATAGTTCAAAGTAAGCTTTTCAGCATTTTAAAAAAACACTGTTAATACACTTTACTGTGAAACACTATATAGTGTGGCCTACGGACCCTCGCTGTGTGCTGATTAGCACACACTTGACCTGTTTATTTCTTTTTTGAAAGTGACTTTGAAATTAGTTTCGTTTTTTATTTAAACGAAACATTAAATTTGAAACGTTGATTTAAATGAGTAGTGTATATTGTTGTCAGTATCTAAGAGTTAAGTCAGTCTTGTTCCCACCTCCGTGGTGTAAACATCTCGTAGTCTAGATTAGTCATTATTAGATTAGTATTACAAAAATTGCTTAGTTAGCATAGTTCTAATTTTCATTTATTTATTAATTTGTAAAGAAAGAAAATATTTAAAAGCTAATTCAATAGTAAATTCTTTTAATATAATTATGTTCTATAGTAAAAACATATATTATTTTAATGATAAATTCAAGTCTGGAAAGTGATAGTTTGATTCCTGAATTCGAGGAAACAGACCTCGGAGTAAACATGGAAAGCCAACGTACTCAAGAAGTGGAAAATTCAATGGGCAAAGTGTGTAACGATCTCCTTGAAGATGTAAGTACACTTTTTGATTTAAAGCAGCAATGTAAAGACTGGGCAACCCAAGAATTCGATAAACGCAAAGTATCCAGAGCAGATTACGATATTTTCAATGAGAAAATAAATAAACTCACTGAGACGATGATAAAAATAAAAACAAGGTCAGAGACACTGTGCCACATTACACCGCTTCTTCCAAACAAGAAAATAGTTGAGTCAATTGATGACCTCAGCAGAAAAGTGCAAACAATTAAAAATAATAACACTCTATCTTATTCGCAAACTTTGCAACTCCCAGCGCGTGTCCAAAATAAACTCAGTAATGAAAAAATAACAAAGCTCAGCAAAATAGTTCCAAAACAAGAGGTATTGATAATTAAACCAACTGAAAATACAGGAGATGAGGAAACAATAAACAAATTAACGAAACAAGCACTAATAACAAATGTTTCTAAAAAAGACAATATTAAAGTTAAACGAACAGCAACGGTAAAAGGAGGAGGTTTACTATTAATTCTAGAGACCTCCAATGATAAAAATAAAATAATAAATAGCAGTCTTGGAAAATCAAGAGATTTCATAATAACGGAACCGCAAAATAAGAATCCGAAAATAATAATTTATGATGTCCCAACTGAATTAAATGAAAAGGAACTAACCGAAAATATATTCTATAAAAACTCCGAAATTATAAACATGCCAGAGGAAAGGTTTTTAAATTCATTTAAACCTGCTTTTAAAGTAGGTCCAAGAAATAAAGAGACAGTACATTGGGTAATAGAGTGTGACCCACTACTAAGAAAAACTCTAATTCAGCACAGCAAAGTATTTATAGATTGGTCCTCATGTCGAATTAAGGATTATATAGTAGCATCTAGGTGCTACAAATGTTTATGCTTTGCCCACGTTGCTAAACATTGTAAGCAAGAAATAGTCAATTGCGCTCATTGTGCAATGGCTGGGCATGATATTAAAGAATGCACAAAAATAAATGAGCAACCTACTTGCTACAACTGCAAGAAATTAGGGAAAAGTGCTCACCACAAAGTAAGCGATCCTAACTGTCCGTGCCACGTCCAAGCTCTGCAACGTGTAATTAACAAAACTAATTATGGAATTGTTTAAAAAACTAAACATTTTTAGAACTACCTCCATGAGTAAGGGAAATAATGGTACAAGTAAAAGAGATGAACAAATTAACTACCAATTAGATGACTATCTAAGTCAAATCAAATCATTTAAAACAACCAAAGATACGATTAAGAGTAGAGTTTCCTTAATTTATAATTTCGCAGAGTGCTCTGACATAAACATAAGTTTTGCCAAAAAAAGTGGTGAACATTTACGGTTATCTAAAGGTATTTCATTGAAGGAAAATAAAAATAAAATAAAGGAGAAAGATTGGCTTTTGCTAGATAATATTATTTTTAATTCTGACATCTGTACTAAAATATCAAGCAACGAAAATTTCAAAAATATTATACTTTATCCTAATAACTTAAATATCGTTGATGAACTCAGTAAAATTCTACATAAGATTAATGACTGGGCTGCTTTAAATTATCCCATTATCATTGGCATAGACATGTTCAACTCGCAGTATGATGTACCCAGCTTAAATCTTCTTAAACTGGTATTAGAAACCATTAACTTGAAATATATTTTCTATTATAAAGGCAGAAATAATTTACAATTTTTAAACATTAATTCGAGAACATTAGACAATGAGGAAGGAATTACTAGATATCTTCCTGGCGCTACAAAACTAGAAAAATACATTAACAGCATGATAGAACTAAGATACCTTCTAAAACAGCGTGATATAATAAACATGGAAAACTATAAAATAATACTTAATTCAGTTATGGACACGGAATTTCATCACTCCTCCAGATCTATTCAAATGGTACAAAAAATTAATATGAACATCTATGATAACATCAATAAGAAATTATTTTGGCCCACTCTTAATAAATATAGGATGGGGTTTTGTCTACAAGACGGTGGTATGTATGTCCCGTATAATGAGCAGACAAAACAGTTCATAACAACAGAAACATACATTTTAGTAACAGAGGACACCAAATTAATGCTAAATGGAGAACTAACTACCAAACTGCTTAAAGTAAAAATTAAAAACTGTAAAGTTCCTAATATTCGCTGGATAAATGGTGTTCCTGGGTGTGGGAAATCTCATTACATCATCAAAGAGCACAGACCAGGACGGGACTTAGTATTGACTCAAACCAGAACTAATATTAAAGATATCAGAATGTCCCTAGAACATTCGAAAAAACCAATAGATAAAAAAAGAATTCTAACTGATTACAGAACGGTGTCATCTTACATCATTAATGGCTCAGACAGGAATTATGAAAGAGTGTACATAGATGAAGCTGTACTCATGCATGCTGGTTACGTTGGTTTTATCGCTAGCCTAACAAATGCGATAGAAATAATTATATTTGGAGACTCAAACCAGATTCCTCATATTGAAAGATCTGGTCTTAAAACAGAATGGTCTAAAATTCAAATATTTTGCGAGCCTTCTCTAAATATATCTACTTCAAGAAGATGTCCCAAAGATGTGTGTTATTTGTTATCATCCTACTACAAGAAAATAAGTACAACGAACCCCATCACTCGATCAATAAAACCCACTATTTCTGACGGAAGATTCTACCAGCTAAAATCTGAAACTCTTATACTGACTTTTACGCAAATAGAAAAAGAAATGGTTATAAAATGCCTAGAAAATAAATGTAAGATACCTTTGAGTGTACACACTATACACGAGGCTCAAGGCCTAACTTCAAAAAGAGTCATCCTTATCAGAATAAACACCAAACACCTTGATATATATAATAGTATTCCATACATAATTGTTGCGATAAGTAGACTCACACATTCTTTTAGATACATTACAACAGGAGAACCAGATCTGATAAACTCCATAACCAACAACATTATAAATAAAACCCAACAGTTTATCAATACTTGGCACTATAAAGAAGAATTTAACCAAATAAAAATCTTGGACAATATGGAAGATACAAAACAACATGCAAAATACTGACAGCCTAGATACAATTAGATTGACCAATATGTTAAATGTTCCCACCTCAATTGAAGAGATTACAAAGGACAATAAGGCAATAAAACTCGTACATATGAATATACGAAGCATAAATAAGAATTTTGATGAGTTTTCTATAAAATTAGAACAATTACGCACCAGATTTGATATTATAGTATTATCTGAAGCTAGAATAAGGAATATTGATGTAAATTTATTTCAAATAAATAACTACACTATGATTTATACAAAAAATAATTTTAATCAAAATAGCGGTCTGGTTATCTACATAAATAATGATATGAAAAGCAATATTGTAACTAATGAAATAAACCTTACGAGTTGTAACTGTATTGAAGTTAAATTAGAAAAAGAAAAATATATTATCGTTGCATTATATCGATCACCGAACGGTGACATAAAAACATTTATAAATGAATTTAAAAATATATTACAAAGAAAGAAAAAATATCAAATCTTAGTTACGGGAGATATAAACATTGATATAAATCAGAATAACCAATTAACAACAGAAGAAGAACTGTATTTAGACATGATGACTGAAAATAAACTACTAAGCCATATAAACGATTACACTAGGGTCACTGATACTAGTAAAACAACAATCGATCACTTATTTGCATCAGATACGTTAATCGGTAAAGTAAGAGGAATGGTTCTACAAACGATAATTACTGATCACTATTCCATCATTTGTAGTATAAACTTCAATAAAAACAACATTAACGAAAAAAATCAACATCTAAGCCAAACGACTATTGAACGAATAAATCATGAAAAACTAAAAACATTAATCGAATTAGAAAACTGGAATAGCTGTATAAATGAAAATGATGTAAATCAAGCTACAAAAAATTTCATTAACAAGTTACAAGATTTAATTGCGACCGCTACTGAACCTTTAAAGCATCGTCAATATTCAAGTAAATTCAGGAAAATACAACCATGGATTTCCCATGGTATTATTGTTTCTATACGCAAAAAAGAAAAATTAAGGCGCCAGACAGTCAAACAGCCAAATAATGAAAAACTTCAATCTTATTTTAAAAAATATTGCCAAAAACTCCATTCTTTGATTAAAAGAACTAAAAATGAATTTTATAGTACAAAAATAAGAAAATGTAATAACGATATGTCCAAGGTATGGGCTGAAATTAATAAAATCACCTCTCGTAAAAAAACTGAAAAAAATATAATAAAGGAAATTAAACAGACAGACGGCACAATAATTAATGCTATAGAGAACCCTATAAAAAGCGCAGATATCATGTGCAACTATTTCACTTCAGTAGGCGAGGAAATGGCAAATAAGATATATAACATAAGAAACAAAGGACTAACTGAAACAAATAACATATATTTTGAAGAAAGATGGAATTCTATAGATAATTTAAGCGATAAAGACGTCAGGGATGCTGTACATAAATTAAAAGGTGGTTCCTCTCCCGGTCATGATGGTATAACTGTAGCAATTATAAAACAAAATATCGAAGCACTGGTGACTCCTATCTTACATATAGCAAAAATAAGTTTTGCACAAGGTATATTTCCAGATATGCTAAAAATTGCAATAATACACCCGATTCATAAAAACGGACCATTACATGAACCAACAAATTACCGTCCTATATCACTAATATCAAACATAGCTAAAATATTAGAAAAAATAGCAAAACACCACCTTCATAAATTCATAGACAAATACAAAATAATATCGGGAAATCTATTTGGCTTCCAAAACAACCTAAACACGCAAGATGCTATCAATAAAGTAACCTCATTCATTACTGAAAATCTTGATCAAGGTATGAAACCGATGGCAGTCTTTATTGACTTGACTAAAGCTTTTGATAGCGTATCACATAGAAAACTAACAACAGTACTAAGGAATCAAGGAATATCTGGTAATATGCTGAAATGGTTTAATAGCTATTTGGAAGATAGAAAATATAGGGTAAAAGTAAACAATACTGTAGGCAATAATTTCACATCTACATATTCCATACCACAAGGTACAGTGTTAGGGCCATTATTATTTATATTATTTATAAACTCAATATTTAAGGTGGTAGGAAACTCATCTCTTATCGGCTTTGCAGATGATTTAGTGCTTCTCTGTTCATCTAATAATTTCAGACTTACATCTAGCCTTATTGAAAGTGATTTAAAGAAACTGAAAATGTGGCTTGATAAACATGAATTGACCATGAATAGCAAAAAAACATGTGCCATGGCTTTTACTCTTAATAGATCTACTATACCAATACTGCCACCAATAAGAATACACCATAACAACTGTGAAATTACAAATTGTCAGTGTTCTACAATTGAAATGGTCACCTCAGTCAAATATTTGGGAATACTCATAGACAATCGCATAAACTGGAAAGAACATATAAAAAATCTAAACAAAAAACTAAGAACATTAATCTATGTATTTTCAAAACTAAAACCACTATTAAGTGTGCAACAGCTAAGAGTGTTGTATTATGGAGTTGTTGACTCCATTATACAATACGGCCTTCTTTCGTGGGGAGCAGCTACTGATACCCTCAAAGAATCTGTTTTTATCAAACAAAAAGCCATAGTAAAAATAATACTCAATAAAAAACGAACTGAACACTCGGCCCCTCTTTTTAAACAGCTTTCCATTATGACAATTTATCAATTATATGACTATAAATGCCTAATCCAACTTAGCTCTGGTAAACACAATCTAAAAACAATTTGTCACGAAATTCCAACACGAATATCTGAAAAAGGCCATTACATCATTCCTAATTATAAAACTTCTACAGCTCAGAGACACTGGACATATAGAGCCATTCAATTGTATAATAACATACCAGTAAATATTATAAACAAATTTAAACATAAAACCTCAAAAAAAACCATAAAAAACATTTTAAATATTTAAAAAATAAACTCCTGCATTACTCAACATATAATCATTAACAAACAAAACAAATATTAATTAACACAACCATTTAAAGGTATCAATTAAATCAATTAATTTTTTTTTTCTTTTTTTTATAATTTTTATTTTATTTCATTTATTTATTTATTTATTTAATTTTTTGTTTTTTGTCCCCCTCTAAAATTATTAAGTAATAAGTACTAGTAGTTAAATTATAATAGTTATATTTAATTCACTTATTCTTTTACTCGTTATTCATTTGTATAATTTAATATTTAATAATTTAATAGAAAAAAATAATTAATTTTTTAAAAAGATAATTATTTTTTTAATAGAAAAAAAAAAAAAAAAAAAAAAAAAAAAACTTATGTAATACTAGCCAAAGTAAATTTTTAGTAAACTCTCTCTTCACAACACAGAACTCTAGGTCTATTGGTGAAGAGATAACCTTGGTCAGGTTTCTGAAAAGTCACATTATAATTTGTAATAGCATATTATATTGTATTGTATATTATATATTATCAATAAAGGTATTTAATAATAAAAAAAAAAAAAATAAAAAGTACCTTCCTGTATGTAAATTATTAATTTTAACGTGACATTTTTATTTTTGTACTGCATGTAATATAATAACCAATGACGGTTTTAGGTTAGTAATTTTTGTAGCAGATGGGTACAAAAGGCTACACGCAGATATCTGTAAAACTCAAACTCTATATTTATATCCAAGACATATAGAATAGAAATATTGTGGGTATTATTTTTATGAGCTTATGTATCGACCAGTGGTGACGGGTTCACTGAACTGCCGCGCCGGATACTCGAAGATAAAAAAAAATATATATAAAAAGGTAAGGGAAAATAAATAAAGAAGATCAGCTCAAAATTCATATAAATTCCCTTTTAATGATCTTAGAAAACAACAAATAAGAAAATGCTTTAAAAGAATAACATGTTGTTAATAAAATAACATGTTGTTAAAAGAATAACATGTTGTTAAAAGAATAACATGTTGTTAATAAAATAATGGCTAATGATAAGTTTCTCATCTGCTACTGAGTTTAAAGGATCATAACAAATAAGTTTATATAATATAAGGATAAGGAGACAGAACAATGGAAATACAAATATAAATTGTCAAGCCTGGTAGAGAGGTGTGCTCAAGTCAATCAATAAGAAGGGGAATCGTTGAAGAAAATACTATGTTCTCTAGTTGCTGTCTTTCAACAAGCTTTTTACTTTTCCTTCCTACACAAAGAAAAATTATTCTCTAGCTTGTCTAGAATCTAGAAGTACCCAAACATTTTGATTAGTGAATTAGTGTGATTTGTCACTTCGTATAATATAACTCGCCTACTACCAGCCTGCGGTCGCCTAGAGTGTAGAGACCAGGTACATAATATATGCCAGGTAATTACATAATCCAGGTACTTATTTTATTGCTTCATATTGTACATTGAGTATTTCAATTTTTACTTTTCATCATCTTCTCTGAAGGTATATAGGAAAAGTATTATTTTCACACAAAAAAATCCGAAACCAAGATTATCTATTTTGGGTGTTTTTAAGATTTGAGTGGTTATTAGCTAGATGTCAGTCTGTTTGTGTCACGTATAACTCCCACAATGTTTTAAGCTAATCATTCCTTGCATGTGCTGCCCTGTAGCTGTGCTGCTTCCTGCAGTTGTGCTGCCCGAAAAATCATGAATTTATGCAGTCATTTACCCATTTTGCTAAGTCAGCAAGTTTATTTAAAAATTCGTCAAAAATCGAAACATTTTCCGATGGAGCTGATTATACCTCTTTATAAGGAAAAAAAATCCATTGAATTTCGTTTTTATATCTGCCGCCATTTTGAAAATTTACCTTTGAACTTAGAAAATTAACCGTTAAATAATTTCAGAACAATTTCACCTGCTGAAATTTTACCAATTATACCTTTCTAAGAGTAAAAAAGTAAGGAAAAGTTCCGAGATGCGTCCAATTCTTTTTTTGTTTAAGCATGCCTTTGATAATATCATGTTTCTATTTCGTATCAATCGTAGATAAAGTAATTTTTATCGGTTTTCGTGGTTTTTTTTTGTTTTTTTGTTTTTTTTTTTACTTTATTGAATATGAATAACATAACCAGAAAAATCCAGGGAAAAGTCGTTTTTTGTGACTACCCTCTGTTGGAGTCCAATAATGTTGATTTTTGAAAAAAAAAAAAAAAAAAAAATGTTTTCTTAAAGGTAAACCTGCTGTTTGAAGGCGTATGATTATATTCAGTATTGAATGAATGAGAGTGTTAGAATGTTGGGTAAAACCATTAATAATGGATGGAAAAACGTGCTTGACGAAGATGGAGCGGCTTGCTCATGACTTGTGCCAGAACAGTTGAAGCGTACAGTGAGCGACAAACTCTTTCAACATATACTCGTAACTCTCAACATATACTCGTAACTCTCAACATATACTCGTAACTCTCAACATATACTCGTAACTCTCAACATATACTCGTAACTCTCAACATATACTCGTAACTCTCAACATATACTCGTAACTCTCAACATATACTCGTAACTCTCAACATATACTCGTAACTCTCAACATATACTCGTAACTATCAACATATACTGGTAACTCTCAACATATACTCGTAACTCTCAACATATACTCGTAACTCTCAACATATACTCGTGACTCTCAACATATACTCGTAACTCTCAACATATACTCGTAACTCTCAACATATACTCGTGACTCTCAACATATACTCGTAACTCTCAACATATACTCGTAACTCTCAACATATACTCGTAACTCAACATATACTCGTAACTCTCAACATATACTCGTAACTCTCAACATATACTCGTAACTCTCAACATATACTCGTAACTATCAACATATACTCGTAACTCTCAACATATACTCGTCACTCTCAACATATACTCGTAACTCTCAACATATACTCGTAACTCTCAACATATACTCGTGACTCTCAACATATACTCGTAACTCTCAACATATACTCGTAACTCTCAACATATACTCGTAACTCTCAACATATACTCGTAACTCTCAACATATACTCGTAACTCTCAACATATACTCGTAACTCTCAACTTATACTCGTAACTCTCAACATATACTCGTAACTCTCAACATATACTCGTAACTCTCAACATATACTCGTAACTCTCAACATATACTCGTAACTCTCAACATATACTCGTAACTATCAACATATACTCGTAACTCTCAACATATACTCGTCACTCTCAACATATACTCGTAACTCTCAACATATACTCGTAACTCTCAACATATACTCGTAACTCTCAACATATACTCGTAACTCTCAACATATACTCGTAACTCTCAACATATACTCGTAACTCTCAACATATACTCGTGACTCTCAACATATACTCGTGACTCTCAACATATACTCGTGACTCTCAACATATACTCGTAACTCTCAACATATACTCGTAACTCTCAACATATACTCGTGACTCTCAACATATACTCGTGACTCTCAACATATACTCGTGACTCTCAACATATACTCGTAACTCTCAACATATACTCGTAACTCTCAACATATACTCGTAACTCTCAACATATACTCGTAACTCAACATATACTCGTAACTCTCAACATATACTCGTAACTCTCAACATATGATATATTTTTTCACGGTGCAAGTTTATCGTCATTTACTTGGTGAATTTATATTGGTATGGTGTTTAAAAACCTTGTATGTTTTCATAATGCTTTAAAGCTAAACTATTTGTCTTTTCTGGATTGCCTCGACTAAGCCTCGTATGTACTTTCAAATTGCTCTATTATAGTAAAATTTAGAAATAGATTTTTAAAACCCCTAAAAGAATAAGTGTGGGCACGAAAAAGAAACTGATAAAATGATTTGTATAAACAAGAATTATCTGAGAGATATATTTTCTAGTGTGATAGTTTTATAAGATTATACGATCTCTTATCAAGGTTAAGTTATCCTAAAATGACCTTATACGTTTTTAAGATGTTTCGTAGTTAATTTTCTATCGGGTTTTTACGGTAATGTTTGTCTTGTTCAAACAGGTTTGTGCAAGTTATTTCTGCAAGATTCTCAGAGGTTATTATATACGAGATATATTTTTCAATTTTATTATTATAAGACGTTCACACTTACTATGTTTGCCCAGTGTGATAAGACTGTTTTCATCCCTCTTCTATGGTTAACATGTGGGACGAAACCCCTCCCCTCACCCCCCTCCCCCCCCCCCCCCTCTTTGTGTAAATAGTTTTGTCGGACATGATCCCGAGGGCGGTTTGGGCCTATCAGTCAACAACTCACTAAGCGATTGTGTGAAGGAAAAGCCCTTGTGCAAACATCAACTACGTCTCTGTCAATATTTTATCTACATTTTCGAAAAACGATTCAAACGAGTTCAAAAAAGACGTTCATTTCCCCCAATTTTAGAAATGTCATTCTTCCAGAAATAATGTAATCCCGACGAGTGCAATGCGCTATCAACAGTTTGTTATTAAGTATACTAAAAACAATATAGATTTGAGAAAGGTTTTATAGTTAGTTTCATTATTTAAATAACCCTGTGTAATTCACGTTGACATTATTAACTTAACTTACACCTACATTATAAATTTTATGCGACAACTCATTACCATTTGAGATATTTAATATGTGTTGGCAGAAAGTACAGTCTAATAAAAAAATATTTAACCATATAATAGTTGGTTTTATTTTCTCAGCTATATATCTTTACGTATAAAACACTTTATTATCGTAATGAATAAATCAAATTGCCATAATAGGAATAATGTATTAAACACGAGGTTTATTGTACGAACTGTTTAATAGCGGTTTGGAAAAGGCAAAAAGCTGTTTAATGTTCTGAACCACCTGTTTTACTCTACTACAGCCTAAATACCTGGTTTGTTACTAAAACTCCTAAAACTTTTACCGCTGCTCCTCTACAATAAATGAAATGTTACTGTCTTATCCTTGCATATCCGTGTTATCTCATAAGCTTCTCAACCTCATATTGTCTTACTTTCTTGACTGTTGGAGAAAATAAACGATTTTGAATGCGTCGACAAGAAATAAACTCGGTAGTGTTGTCAGGTGTAAAAAGTTACAATAGCTTCATTAATTTATTTACGATTATTGGAAGTCATTTGTAGATTTTAAAACTTTAATAAATGTATTAAAATTTAAGAAAGCTTTAGGTTAAGCGGTTAAGCTGACGTGCATATTAGTAGTTAAATGGTGGCTTTACGTAGTTAGAAACTGATACGAATCCATGGAGCCTTTAACAATCTACACGTTTTCATTAACATTATTATTTGCTCACAATGATACGTGACGTGACTAAAAAATATATACACCGATAATTCAATCTCGTCTTCATTAAATCAGTTTTAAACTCCAATATTATTAATAATAATAATAAATACAACTCTATTTAAATTCAAAGAGAATTACGTAATATGCTGTATTGGTAAGTTCTGGGTATGATAGATTTTATAGCATTTGATTGCCAGTTGGAAAAATCATTTATTATAAGAAAAGCTTAAACTAAAAATGTTTTTATTTTTATTTTTTTACTTCATTTTAAACATAACATCGGGTTGTATAAAAAAAGCTTTTTGTATAAAAAAATGTCGATTATTCTGTCCTGCAATAAGATTTCTAGTTGCTGCCAGTGTTGAGGTGCACAATTAGTATTGCAAAGTAGGATAATTAAGGAGCTGTGTGTCCCAGGATTCATTGTAGTAAAAGAATAACAGCAAAACAACGGATTGGATCGATGTCTTGAAGTTTGTGAGTACATTAGGCAGATGGTTAATTGGTGGTAATGAAAATATATTTCCTTCTTCAAGGTATAATACAAAGATAAATAGTAACATTGTAGCAGTGTCGCCACCTTCTATGAACCAAATGCTGTAATTAATAGCTACTCCTAGAACTGAATATTGGATCTCTTTATTTATAGATACGCAACAAAAATAAATATTAAACTTAATGGTTTTGAACAATAATAAAATAAATAACAAATTAGGATTAATACTGATAAATATTTTATTTTTTATTTATAATCCTTTATTTTTTTAAAAATTCAAGCAAATTTAATTATACTAATCATTATTTAAAAGTTGGTTTTTAAATAATAATTATTATGACTTTAATCATCATTTTAGGGTTTCGTATAGATCCTTCTCGAAACCTTTATGCCGATGACAATGTGTCTGTCCGTCCGTCGCTCTTCAGTTCATATCTCCCCGAACCGTTTATGGTAAAAAATTGAAATTTATAACACTGGCGCAACTTTTTACCCACACAGATGAAAAATGTAGAGAAAACAAAAAATGTAATATGCACATGCGCAATTCTCAAAAGTGTGGTAAACTCAAATATTTCTATTATTATTTTTTTTAATTTTCGAAGGGGGTATCAAATGAAACCCTTGATGATGCTGAGTAGGTTTTTTTTGTTTTTTTTTAATTATTATTCCGGGGGGCTTTTTACACCCGAAGATGCAGGCCATTTAGGTGGGCCCATACATCAATCCCGGGTTAGGGACCGAAATCTTCACATTACAAGTGTGAAGATATGGTCATCAACCATGACTCCCCTCCTAGTTGTATTACAACCAGAAGTGTCATCATCATGGTTTCCAGGCCGAAACCTGGTGGCGCTACTCTTTCGAGGAGCTTCCCATTTGTTTAAACAATGCTGGGTGGACATTGAGCGAGGGGCCTGGTCCGGGAATCGAACCCAGAGCTGCGGTCACCTTCTGACCCGGCTCGATGCTGCTTAACTTGCCTTATCGCAAGGCGAGCGCTCTAGCCTCCGAGCCACCCAGGCCCCGATGAGTAGGTTACAAATGTATACATGCTTGTTTAAATGTTGCTTTTTTTATTGGTTTAATGAGTTAAAATATATCACCAAAAAAAAAAAAAAAAAAATCCTAAATGTTGAATTAATTCATGCTAAAACCTTATGGGGAGATGAAAAATTCTCGAAAGAAATTCTCCCTTTTTATAAATTGCAAATTTATATTTTGTGGGCGTATATGCGCAGTTTGCCAAATTTTTATTTTTTAAAAAATGTTGACATGGGTATCAAATGAGAGCTCCTGAATTGGTTACAAATATTTACATTCCTTATTGGTTTTATGAGTTAAAATATACCCCAAAAAATCCCCCCCCCAACAACCCTATAACGGTTAATCCTATATTTTTGAAATAAATTGCAAATCGCCTTATAGGGCGATAAAAATTTCCCGAAAAAAATTAATTTACCTTGTTTTCATAGCCAGTTAAAAATATTGTGATCCCCGGGGTATAGAAACATGGCCCCTTTTATTTATTTATTTTTTTTTGGGGGGGGGAGGGGGGGGGGGGGGAACTAAATTTGTTTATATTATTTGATTTTCATATAGAGCAGGGTGGGAAAATAAATCAAAATTATTTCATATTATAATAATGTATACGCTTATCTATGACACTCTAAAAAGTACTTGGATGCAAGAACTTCCATATGATTTTTACTGTTTATTATAATAATTACATTGCAGCGTATTGTACAGTGTATAGCTAGAAAGAAAGAATTTGGTTGGGACCGTAAATTTTAGATTTTGATGGATATACATACAAGTCATAAGGTCCCATGAGTCCGAAAAAAAATATATTTAAAAAAAATGCGGTGTCAATTACCATGAGGTTTGGCTTACTTGTTCAGAAAGTCATAGCCCGACGCGAAATCAAGAAATGAATTTTAGCTATAAATTTTATTTAAAAACGCACCAAGAACAATTCACCAGGAATCATAACATTAAACCTACATTTATTTAATAACCTGTTTGTGATAATAATTGGAGCTGCCTCACTCATTTTGTATAAAGTTATTGGATTACTGCTTTCTATCGTGAACTCTGTTTAAATTTTATATATTTATATCTATATGTATAAAATCCAAATACCACTCACTGACTGACTGACTGACACATCACGATATCTCTGAAACCACTGAACCTACGACCATGAAATTTTGTAGGTGTGTTCCTCTTACCTCCTAGGTGCTCGCTAAGAAATATTTTAAAAATCCGCCATCTTGATTCAAGATGGCGGCCATTTATATACAAAATTCGACAAGACGATATCTCGGGAACCAATTGTACTAGAACATTGAAATTCAGAAGTTGGCTTCCTTTTATGAAATTAGTAACTTTTGTTAAATAGTTTACCAATCGGGCATATTGATTCAAGATGGCGGCCATACATATATAAAAGTCAACATGTGTGCATGTTCTTTATACAAATCTACAGTTTTAGTCCGATCTCGATGCAAATTTGCACACTTGACCTTCAAAGCAAGGGGAAAGTCACTGTCTACATGAATATTCAAAATTTTAATTTTGGTACACAGGGGTACGGGGTACAAATGTTAAAGTAATGAACATCCTTCATGATGCATATCGTTGAAAAGCTCTTTAAGAGGACAGTAATTGTGGTTATGTACAGTTTTATCATATTTTCTGCTATATCTTATATAAAAAGAAGTGTATCCGTATGAGGGTATGTCTTTTATCCTAATTTGATGAATATTTACACACTTTTACTTCAAATCAAGGTGAAGGTCAATGCCTACATGAGATTACGAAATTAAAATTTTGGTACACAGGGGTACGGGGTACAAGTGATGAATACCATTCATCTTCATGATGCATATCGTTGAAATGCTCTTTAAGAGTACAGTAATTGTTGTTATGTGTAAGGGGTACAAATGACAAAGTAATGGATACCCTTCATGATACAAATCGTTGAAAAGCTGTTTAAGAGAAAAGTAATTGTTCTTAAGTACAGTTTTGTCTTATTTTCATTTAGAAGGGGGAGAGGTAAAATGGAAATTTATATCTATATCTATATATGTATATAAAAGTCAACATATGTGTGTACATGTACATATGCATGTTCTTTTACACAAATCTACAGTTTTATTCCGATCTCGATGAAAATTTGCACACTTGACCTTCAAAGCAAGGGGAAGGTAACTGTTTACATGAATTTTCGAACTATAACTTTTGGTTCAAAGGGGTACGGGGTACAAGTAATGAATACCCTTTATCTTCATGATGCATACCGTTGAAATGCTCTTTACAGTAATTGTAAAAAGAGTACAGTAATTGTTGTTATGTGTACAGTTTTGTCATATTTCCATTTAGGAGGGGGTAAATTTAGGATATTTGCAAATAATCTTATCAAAGAGGTGGGGGATATAACTAGGAGGGATAGAATCTAGATATTCTCGCATAGTAAAATAATTTGTATGCTTTCCTGGTAGTTTATATAAACTTATCAAATTTAAAAACACTCCGTAGCGAAGCACGGGTATCCAGCAAGTATATATATATATATATATATATATATATATATATATATATATATATATATATATATATATATATATATATATATATATATATATATATATATATATATATATATATATACACAATATGTGAGAGACACCAAGGGATGTGCCACGCAAGCGTGACTGTTGGCTCGGCATTACGCCATGTCCTGCATCGTTTCGTCGCGTTCGACTCATCAGGGGCCCGACGACGCCCACCCAACTCTGGACCTATACTAGATCAAGAAGATCAGATATAGGGCTTATCAGAGACGAGCGTGCTCTCATACCGCCATTCTTGCTTGGCTGGCAAAACATGTCACCAATGTAATACCGTGTTTTTGCACACTGCAATAGGCTACACAATATGTGAGAGACACCAAGGGATGTTGGCTCGGCATTACGCCATGTCCTGCCATCTTAATGACGCAATGTCTGATGTTGGAACAGTTCCTTGCGTCACGCTTGCGTGGCACATCCCTTGGTGTCTCTTACATATTGTGTAGCCTATTGCAGTGTGCAAAAACACGGTATTACATTGGTGACACACATATATATATATATATATATATATATATATATATATATATATATATATATATATATATATATATATATATATATATATATATATATATATATATATATATATATATATATATATATATATATATATATATATATATATATATATATATATATATATATATATATATATATATATATATATATATATATATATATATATATATATATATATATATATATATATATATATATTAAAACTGATTTAGCTTAGAATTTACATTTTTCCTTACCTAATTATTAGGGGTTGTAGAAAATGTACCTTGCAAACACCAGTAGAATCTTTTATCATCTAGTCATTAAATTCTTAAAACAAAAAAACTAAACTTTTTACAAATTTCCTTTTATCTAATTTAAATTTTTTTTAAAAAATAAGGTTTAAAAGGGAAGATCCTTTATTAAATTTTAGAAGGTTAAAGTTCCGGTACTTCCTTGATGTACAAAGGCGTGAATTAAGTGAATTTATTCCTTATACTAAAGAGGAAAAAAATTAAGAATGAGTTTTTCTTTTTTAAGTGGACTATTCTAGAATATTGAGGGCCTCGGTAGCTCAGATAGGAGAGCAGTTGACCTACCTATAAAGTTAACAGCATCGAGCATGGTCACTACTTAGATGGGTGACCACAGATATGGGTTCCTCCTGCTCGGTCTTCACGTAGCATCGCTTATGTACAGCAGTGACTAACTGGTTACTTATGCTAACTGCAAGGTTTATACAGCTAATGGAGTGGCTAACTCATTCATTATATATACAGTTTTACAAGCATTTTGGCAGTCCTAGGCCTCCCGTCGGCTGTCAAGCCGTGTAGTAACTTAGTTAGTTCTAGAATGTTGTTAGAAAATAATTATATTATGTACGAAATTTTGCACAGTTTCTATTCGTTTCATAATGCTTTTATGTCTACTTAACAAACAACTTGATTATTAAGTTGTTTTTAATTCCTTGATCATTTTTCAGGTTATTCACTTTCAACTTGTCAAAAATCAGTTACTATTTTATACTCAACATTATACGAGAGTGGAGCGATAGCCGGAATTGCCGAGTGATTTGCGTTCTAATCCACCTGAAACCTAAGTCTAAACACCGACAAATCTGGTGAGTTCTGATCCCAGAGAGGTGATAAATGTTTCAAACTGATGATCACATCGAGTAGATGACTAAAGTTGCCGGATCCTCCATCCTGTAATAGCCTAATGATGTGTTGATCGGGACATAAAAGAAACAGCAAAAAATAAAATAATAATAAATCATTATATGGGGTTATTGAAATGTTTCGGGACACCCCAACAACATTTTAGTGTACTAGCAGAGAAAAACCAAACTCATGAAATTACAAATATTCTCCACCTTACTTAGTAATTTAATAGCTTAAATTAGAGCTTACTTGTAAATTAATATTTCACCTTTGGGATTTCCCAAGAATATGGCTTTTTGCAATTGCTGCCATTTGGATAAGATTGTGATAAAAACCTCTAGTTTATCCTGTTCTTTTTCTTTTATAAGAGGTTTTCCTGTAAAAGAGGTGTCACTCCGAAGGGGTTACATTGAACATTTTTTATCTGCCCCTAAATTATCTCATCCAAAATGCGTTTCAGACAATAGAGAACATTTTTTCGCGTGGTTTTCTGCTGGTCTATTTGTCCATCTACATTTCTACACTTAAATCTACTTGCATACAATGTATTTATCATATTCTGATGATAAATAAAATTATCCCACGTATAGCCTCATACTAATTTTAATCTTCTGCGTAAATTCCTTCCTCTCGCTATTTTAGAAACACCCACATTATGAAAATTTTAATTTATTTTATACTCCTTATTTGTGATTATCAGTGTGAAACATGTCTCACCTTTCTAGGATTCCAACTTACCAAATATGTCATTGTTTAGACCTAGGTTTTTAGGCGATAACTAGGTGGTTTGATGGAATTTGTAATTAATGGACTATGGACAGTAGTATGGGTCAGGTGGTTCAGTTACCTTCTCCCCCATAAATAAAGGCAGAAAATCGAAATAAATACCACATGAAAAGAAGGATGGTAGATATGGAGTGAGGTTGAAGAGGGTAGGAAAAGGAAACCGGGAAAATTGGTACATGCGTGGTACAGACTAGCGAAACTACACTGAAAATCAGAGCGGTAGCGACAAGAAATGATGAGTCAGCGAGCGACAACGTCTAACTGATTTGACCTACTTGCCGATTAAAAAGATAAGAACAGTAACAAAGATAAAAAACACAATATCCCAAAGGTCATGACCACCTAGATTACAGGTGAGTTGCGAGTTCTCTTAGCAGTTGGCTGCTTCGGTCCCCTATTAATTTTTATTTGTTACAGATTAAATTAATCTTCGTTAATTTGATCTTTCTTTTAATTATTTCATTTAACTAATGTCTAATAAATTTATCGATTTTTGACTTTTGCTTTAGAATAATTAAATTTCAGCAGTTTTTAACTGCTGAAATTTAAATATGGACTTTTGCTGGATCTAAATATGGAATTTTGCTGGATTTAAATATGGACGTTGGATTTGATATTTTAACAGTCGGTCGCTCTGCGAGTGCATACCTCTTATAGAGTCTATAATCGATGTCGGCTTCTTCATTTCCTTTATCCTACTTGATTCTCATTGATTTTATAATTGGAAATTAATCGCTTTCCTCATCACCCTCTTTAAATTTGTTTTCCTTTCCAGTTTGATTTATTTCGATTAGTAGATAGAATTATTTCATAATTTTAATCAGAAGCAGCACGTAGTATCTTTTCGCTCGACTCATGTTTGTATATACCTTGAAATGATTCTTAATTTTTTTAAAATAAACCTTTGTATTACCATTGTACATGGAATTGTTATGGTAATTCTTTACAGGGTAAAAGAAAATCCTTTTACCCTATACTCCTAAACTGACGTTTTTTCCAAACCATTCTTGATTTGGTTATATTTTCTTACTTTTTGCTGGACCTAAAAGTGTATAATCGCTTTGGCAAGTCCAAGCAGTCCCAGGCTATGTGGATTGTGCCATGGAGCTATGTTGGTGATTTCTTTTTATTAAGTAACTTAGCACTTGGTGAAAACAAGACAGAGAAAGATTAAAAACCCTAAATAGTCCATCTATCATTTAAATCCTTTGTCATGTGAAGCATCCTCCTTGAGAAATGGACCATGGAGGTTAAAAAATGCCCATGTTTTGGACGTAACAACCAACAAGTAGATGCCTCTTGGTCCTTTTGTAACAAGTCCCTTTCTTTATTTCTTTTATTATTATTATTATTTTTTTTTTTTTTTTTTCAAAACCTTCATTAAATAATAAAATTGATACATAAAAGAACATTTAGTACATAAATTCCATAATTCTATAAAAAATTATTTTAAATTTAAAATTATAGCACTCTAAAAGGTTATCTCTGCACTAAAGAACATTATGTCCTGAGTTGAGGATAGAGAGTTCACACAATTTACTTATATATATATATACTCCTTTTTAATATTTATTTTTAATAGAATTAACATATCATTATAATTATAATTTTTTTAACAATTTTTATAGGAATTAATAATATGTTTTTTGTATTTTAGTTTTAAATATCTCTAATTTTTCTCTTTGTTTAATTCTTCTCTTTTTTGGTCTTTAGGGATTATTAATAATTAAAAAAACAACTAATATTTAATTATAATATTTTTTTAAAAAATTGCTATATTTCGGCCAAACCTGGGCAGCTTGAGGCCTTATCTGAATATTGCATATGCTGTGACATTAGATGAATGAATCTTATTTTAAAAGCTTGATTAACACAAACACACTCATTGTTCATCGGTTACTATTTGCTTAAGGCCGTTCCCTGACTTGTCGGTACGGTATCGGTATCCGGTATTTTCTGCTTTACCGATAGCTTACCAATACCGCCTTCATCTCCTCACTTGTCGGTATACTTTCGGTGGAATCTTGCAGTAACGGTAGTGTCGTGGCGTGATTACGTCGTCGTCACAAGAAGATAGTACTTTACCGCTTCTGTTTTTACCGCTACTTTAGTACTTTACCGCCCTAGTCAGGGAGCACTCATTAAGATATAGGCGCTTGGTAAAGAATCTGTAGCGAATCGGTACCGAGCCTACGAGCTTACCGATACTGCACCGATACCGTACCTACAAGTCAGGGAGCGGCCTAAGTTCATTTGGTAATTTATGAAATCATACTACTGCACAATAAGGCTTGTGTCTTTGACCAGTAGAGGTTGTGAGAGCTGCTATTACCAAGTGACCCCTGAATAGACCTCTAGTAATTATATCAAGGTCTATTCTTTCTAAGTTATGTTTTCCTTCCAGAAGGCGGGTTAAACATTTATAATGGTACAATTGTTTAAGAGTCAGTATCGAGAGCTGCTTAATAGTGGTTCTCAATGTTCCATACGTCTTTTATTTAATATTATTCTTAAAAAAGCTTCTCTTTTTTTTTTAGAAATATTGCTTGTTTGAAAGTGTGACAAGGTGATGCCTATGACAGTAGTCCATACTGTATTACGGAGTCAACAACTTCTTAATATAAAACTCTTAGCTGTGAAATGCTTAGATACATTTTTTGTTTCATAAAAATAAATATTAATTTATATTTAACTTATTAATATGGGCATTCTAATTTAAACAGTTATCGATTGTGACCCCCCCCCCCCCCCCTCCCAAATATTTAACTGCAGGAACCCACTCAATATGTGGGCATTAGCAATACGTTAATTGGCAGTTTTTAATATGTATAATCAATTTTGGGATTTGTGGTACAGTATTCCAATGTAACGAGTAAGCCATTGCACATGTTTTTTTTTTATACTTATATAGTTAATTAATTACTTATAGTTATGTGAAACACTATCGAATGCTTTAGTAAAGTCAATACATACAGCAATAGGTTTTATACCTCTATCTAAACTTTCTGTTATAAATGTCGTTAAATAAATTTAACGACATAACTATTTAACTAAATTTTTGCTATGTTTGAGACTAGTGAGATGGGCCTGTAATACTATAGTTTCATTGGAGGGCCCACTTTTGTGGATCAGGTAAATTAAATCAATTTTCAAGATGTGTGGAGAAAAGCCTTGCTTGAACATTAAAAGGCTTTACACTAGAGACCTTTAACATCTATAGATTAAAATATTAAAGATACAAAATAACCATATTATCGAATCGCACTCGAATATAACCGTTGCCCTATCAACGTCATATTCTGTTTTATTTGTTCAACATTATCTGTGTTTAAGTGTTTAAAAAACCCTGTGTCACATACATACTTGTAGTTGTATAAGTTAGTTTCTACTGTTAGACAACTAGGGCGAATCTAGCAATAAGGCTCTTATTGGTCCCAGTTCACGAGCCCCGAGGTAGAGAGTTACAGCCACTTCACACATCTCATGAGCCATGTAAATCAAACCCCATGGTGAAGCGGGATCGATCATGCTGTCTTTTATTTATTGATGACCGAGCCGATGACACAAATGAATTAAGGCGCACGGGCAGGCTGACGCTGGCTCCCCTACTATCATGTAAATCTTATTACAGTCTATGTAATAGTAATAAAATAAGATTACATATATGAGTTCATTCTTGTAATTAACCACCTCTACATTTCATCAAATTTGTTGGTATACAAATCCTCAAGTTAATTATGTTTTTATTATTTACTTATTGGTCGGCTAACGTTCTTTAAAATTCTACTAAAACTCATTTAGTATCATATGACCCGAATTGGTTACATTTTAGTCTGAGGATAACAATATGCACTGAGAAAAAAAGGTGTTAACTAAAAAAGGTCGTAGGCTGGGTTTCGTTGTCCTGTTATAAGAGTATGCATCTAGGCTCTTTCACCAGAGTACAGTATATTAGGACTACTTTAGAGTACTTATATATTAAGTTTTGTCCTTAATACTCTTGTCGAATATTCTTATAAGTCCGTCAAAATGGCTCTTTGTTTCCTTTAAAAGTACTTAGTATCTAAGTGTTTCCAAGTATAGCTGTAAAGTAAGAATGTGGTATAATAACATTAACAGCCTGCTCTCGCAGGAATAAGTATTTTTTTTTTTTTTTTTTTTTTTTATTTATTTATTTATTTATGATATACTACAGTGGTAAGAATAAAAATACATTTTAAAGTAAAACTTATAACAAATATGAGCCTTAAAACTGGGTTTTCTTACTGTCCGCATAAGCCTAAGCTTGAGCGCGGCACAGTTTTCATCTTTGGGAACATAGATGTACATATAGATATGGATTCCAATGAGGACGTGTCCACAGTCTATATGCACTTTAAATATTCCCAAGTTACATAAAATAAATGTTTCCAATATTTTTATACAATAATTTTACATAAGATTTCTTTGTTATAATTAGTGTTTGTTTGCAAAGTTAGCATTTTACAGTTATAAATTTGTTAAATCAATTTAATGAATTTGAAAAAGAACAAAAAAGACTATAAGTAATAAAAGAAAAGTAATTATAATATAGAATTTGTACAAAATGATAATAAACAAGACTAAGAGTTGATATTAATGTAAGTTTGAGTACATAATAAGTATAAAAAATAAAAAAAAAAGTAGAAGAAAATGTGAGGATAAGGTTATTAGCAAGTAAGAGAAGATTAGTGTTAGTAATATGCTAAAATAGTAACTAGATTTTTTTTTTTTGTTGGTGGTGGTGGAAGATGTGAGCCAGTAAATTACATCTTTTTTGTATTTGTTGTAGTTGATCTGTTCTCTTGTTGCTAAAGGAAGATGGTTGAAGATTTTTGGGGCTATAGAGCTAGCATGGTTCTGTGGGAGGATCGTGTGGTAGGTTGGGTTTTTTGTTTGTTTGTCAGTTTTAGCTCTCGTTTGATAAGGGTGGTTTGGCATGTGTTTGTCTATTTTGAAGTAATGTAGTAGGATCTGTATTTTATATAGCTGAGTTACATTAAACACAGGGAAGTCATTAAAGAGTAGCTCTGTAGGGTAAATGATTGGCTTTTTGAGTATAGTTTTGATTATTGCTTTTTGGGCTAGTATACTAATGGTGCTAATATGGATGTGGGGGCTGATCCCCAGGCAATAATGCCATAGGATAATAGAGATTGTACTAAGCCATAATAAACTTGTTTTAGCAACGTGGTTTTACAGAAATTTCTTATTATCCTAAAGTAATATATGAATTTTCTAATTTTCTTGGTTAGTAAGTTAATATGTTGTTTCCAGTTAAGCTTATTGTCAATTGTTACTCCTAGATATTTTATAGTGTCGGCTTCCTCTATAGTTGAGCAGCTGCATTTTTCTAAGTTAAGTAGGAGGTTGCATTTACAGTCATGTATTGGGATGTTCATTAAGTTATTAGGTTGCCCCGCTTTTGTCGGTGAGAATGTTAGGAATTTGGTTTTTTTTATATTGAGGGAGAGTAGATTCGTGTGAAGCCATTTACTAATAATCTTTAGACCTTCTTCTGCCTTCTTTTCTGCTTCTTTCCAATTATCACCGTTGAAGATTAAACAGGTGTCATCTGCAAAACCTACTCTGTCCCCCGGAAAGTTTTTAATTAGATGTAGATCATTTATGTAGCAAAGGAAATTAAGTGGCGAAATGACTGTACCTTGCGCCGTGCCTGTTTTTATTATATCAGGTTTACTTACAGTGTTGTCAATTTTTACTCTCTGAGATCTCTCTGAAAGATAGCTACTAAATAACTGAAGGGGAATGCCTCTGATTCCGTATGCTTCTAATTTGTCTAAAAGTTTATTATGAGACATAGTGTCAAATGCTTTTTTCAAGTCCAAGAAGACGGCAATGACTTTCTTTTTTTTATCTAGGTATTTAGTTATTTGTTCGGTTAGGTAATAAATAGCGTCTGAAGTATTCATTTTTTCTCTAAAACCATATTGGGTATCCGCCAGAATGTTGTGTTTATCAAGGAAGCGTTGTAATCGGTACTTTATACATTTTTCAAATAGTTTCGATAGAGTAGTTACTAAAGAAATTAGTCTGTAGTTGTTTGGGTCGGATTTATCCCCCTCTTTATGTAGAGAAGTTACTATGGCTTCCTTAAATGACTGTGGGAAGTAGCCTTTGTTTAGTGCCTTGTTAAACATATGTACTAGCGGTTTTAAAAGTTATTTATAGCATGCTTTAAGTATATTTGATGATATTGAATCATTGCCTGGGGCCGTATTATTTTTTAAGTTATTTATATATTTGAGTACTTCTTGTTCTGAAATGGGTTGTAGGAAAATTGATTTGGGGTTTTGGTGTATTACATTTTTTGATGTATCTTTACTGCAGTTGCAGTATTTGGTTTGATCGGAGGCTAAGGATTCACCGATTGTAGAAAAGTGTTTGTTTAAGATTTCAGTTATTTCCTTAGTGTTAGTTGTTACTTTCCCCGATACAGTTTTCATTTCTTTTATTTCAATATGTTTTTTAGATTTGCCTAGAATATCATTTAAAGTTTTCCAAATTTTGCAGTTGTCATTTCCTGATTCTTGTATTTTGTTTGCCAGGAATGTGCTTTTTGATTTTTTAATTAACTGATTGACTTTATTTCTGTAATATTTATATTTTTGGTTTAACGCCGTATTATTTGGTTGTTTAGCTAGTCGTTTGAAAATTTGGTCTCTCTTATGCATACTAGTTATAATTCCATTTGTTATCCAAGGTTTTCGTTTGATGAATTTCCTTTTTACCTGGAGATATTCTGTGTTATTAGTGATAGCTGATGAAATATTGCTTGTAATTATTTTTATGGCTTCGTCAATGTCATCTGTTTTGTATAATTCGTCCCAAGTATGTTCATTTATCTCAGAGATAATTCTCGACGTGTTTCTAATGGGTATTTCGTGTTTGCGATTTTTAATTTTTTGGGCCGAGTTGTTTTTGTTTTCCGTGTAGATTAGAATGCCCACAGGGAAGTGGTCAGTTATTTTATTGTTCAATTTATAAGAACGAGTTTTACATTTATTTATATTTTTGAACCAAATCTGGTCAAGGCAGGATTTGCTGTGTTTTTCTATTCGCGTGTGAATGTTTATGTGTGATTCATATCCTAACATAGTTAATACATTTTTATACTGGTTTATATTCCGATCTATTTTGTTCGATAGTATATCTAAGTTCATGTCTCCTACAAGGATATGATTCTCGTTTTTGATAGTACTTAGATGGTTATATAAAGAATTATTGAATTCAGATTGATCGCAGTCCCAGGGACGATATACTACCGTTGATGAGTAAAATTGATTATTGAATCTGTATTTGAAAGTAGAGACTGTTACAGTGGTTGACGGGTTGGGCCATAATGTGTATAATGTCAATATCATTCCTAATGTAGGCTGCTATGCCATCGCATTTATTATATTTATTGTTATTAAAAAGCTCATTGTATCCTTCAAGTCTTAGCGTGGTGGGGAACTGTTTAAGCCATGTTTCCGTGGTCACTATAATATGTACGTCCATGTCTATGTTTCCAATTATAATTTGAAGTCCATCAAAATGTTTTTGTAGACTTCTAATATTGAAATGAATTAAGTTGATTATTTGAGGGTTTTTTTCCTTATTTGTACATTGTGACAGCTGGTATCCTTGTATCTCTTTTGTGACGATTTCACTATTTAGGATATTGTCATCTATTAGTCGGTCCGTCATTTTTTGTTAGCGAGTTAGTATTTCTGTTAGAAGATGTTATGCTATCCTTATGTCCTAATATAAGTGCTTCTTCGCTTATATTTTGAGTTTTACTTATTAGATAGTTAATAAGGTCTGGTTCACCTGTGGTTATATATCTGAAACTGTGCGTATGTCTACTCAACGCTACAACTGCGTGAGGGACACTGTTATAAATTTCAAGGTGTTTTGTGTTTATTCTTATTAGTATAACTCTTTTTGAAGTTAGACCCTGTGCTTCATGTATTGTGAGGATTTTTATTTGCCCTTTGCATTTGTCCCTTAAGCATTCGATAATCATGTTTTTTTCATTTTGTGTAAATGTTAGTACCAGAGTGTCAGGTTTTATTTGATAGAAACTGCCATCTAGTATGGTCGGTCTTATAGATTTTATTGTCGGGTTTGTCGTCCGTATTTGTTTGTAATAGGAAGAGAGGAGATAACATACATCAAGAGGACATCTTTTTGAAGTAGATAGTGTTAGGAAAGGACTGCATAATGAGGCGATGTTGGCCCATTTAGGTTGGAACTTGCTTCGCTCGATGTATGGAATTTGGTTCTCGTCTCCCAGAAGTATTATTTCTGTAGCTCTAGTAAGCGCAGAGATGAACCCGATGTATCCAGCGTGCATCAATACCGCTTCGTCGATGAATACTCTTTCGTAGTTTTTATTTGGTCCGTTAATTATGAAAGATGAGACAGTTCTGTAGTCGGTGTTGATACATTTCTCATTCACTATGTTGAGGTTTTGAACGGCTGTTCTAATTTCTTTTAAGTTGGCCCTGGTTTGTGTAAGTATTAGGTCGTGTCCTGGCTTATGTTTTTGTAGTATATAATTCGTTTTCCCGCATCCTGGTACTCCATTTATCCATTTAATGTTCGGGAGTTTTGAGTTAACTATGTCGACTTGATTTAGTATTTCTGTTAATTCCCCGTCTAGCATTAGTCGAGTATCTTTGGTAACTAAAATATATCTCTCTTGTGTTTCGAATTTTTTGTTATTTTTGTTGAAAGGTACATAAGCTCCCCCTTTTTGCAAGCAGAAACCCGTTCTATATTCTGTTTCAGAGTGCCAGACGAATTGTTTTTCGTAATTGTCGTATATGTTCATTCCTTGTCTTATTATTTCACGGATTTTTCTGGAAGATTCGTAGATTTCTTTGTTTATCACTCCTTGGAGAATATTTTTATATATTTCGGCATTTAATTGGTCACGATGAAACAAGAGTTTTCGCAGTTCTATCATACTACTTATAAATATTTCTAGCTTGTTTGCTCCTGGGAGAAATTCATAATTAAGAGTTTGTTTTTCCGGTTTGAGAGAATTGGATGTTATGTTTAGGTGGTTTAAGTCATTACTTCCTTTATAATAGAAGATGAATTTAAGGTAGCTCGTATTTGTCGCTAGGGTAAGTAATTCCAGGGCCGAGACGTCACTTAGCCGAGTGAATATATCTACTCCTACTACTAGGGGATAGTTATTCGCTGCCCATTTGTTAACATGAATTATAGTTGAACAGAAGTCTTTGAAAATATTTTCATTTTCGCATTTAATTATTAATGTCAAGTATGAGTCAGTGCTTATTGATTTAGCGCTTATATTCTGGTCTACTAAGACACTATTCCACGTATGCCATTTTTTTCGGAAGTTAATATATTTATTTTTTGTTAATAATGCTAATCCTTTAGATAGTTTTTAGTGTTACCATTGTTCACATCAACATGATTATCGTTTTGCCTTCGGTCCTAAAGGGGTTGTGTACAGACTGCAGACCCTCGAAAAGATGTTTGCTTTGGGAATGCTTCGTTGAAAAACAAAAATCTTCAAGTGATTAAAATACACTAAATACTGGTTGATAAGAATTTTATGATACCCATAAGTAAATGGTTTCAGCCACTTTTACCATTTTGTGGAAATAACTTAGAAGATGGTTCTCTTAACGCTATGAATGCCGTAATTGGGAAGTGGTCATAGCGGGTTTGCCTAAACTACTTAACCGATTTCGAAGAACTTTTATCAGAAATTATCAGAAAAATCACTCTCAGAGTTACACCTATGTCTTAGGTGACCGTTTTACCCTTACCTGAATGAACACTTGTACGCCCTAGTTATATGTCGATCCAACAGGTGGATGTTATATTGTCCATCCAAGAAGTTCGTCTCCTTCCACGGGGCCTTCTACCCTCAATCCTTGCCTCAAAGACTTTTCGATGTAATCGTTCGCTGCCCATTCGGTTAACATGCCCAAACCATCGAAGCTGTGCGTTTTCCACTGTCACCTTTGCCTGCTGTACATCTAAACCTTGTCTTATTGTGGAGTTTCTAATCCCTTCTAGTCTTTCCAGCCACCTTTCTTAGATAGCGCATCTCTGTTGCTTGAATGCGGCTATGGCTCTTTTCTGTGACTGTCCAAGACTCACAGCCATAGGTCAGTGTGGGCATACAAACTGTTTTAAAAACTATGAGATTAGTTTTTTGACTGATTTCAGCTTTACTAAGGAATCCCCTGTTAATAGCATGATAGAGTCTGCCTGTAGCCGCTATCCTTGCTTCAATTTCTTCCCTACATTTGCCATCCGAGCTGATCATTATGCCTAAATATTTAAAGCTATTGACCTGTTCCAACTGCTTGCCATTGATAAAGATCTGGTGATCTTGTTTTTGCCTCGAAATTATCATTGTCTTTGTTTTATCTGCGTTAATTTTGAGGCCTCTGGCTTCCAACTCTTCTGACCAGACATTTACTAATTTTTGAAGCTTTACAGCTGTATCTGCTACTAAAACAAGGTCATCAGCGAAAGCCTTTGCGGATAGGGTTACTGGTTTTAACATCCAATTACCAAGATTATAACCTTTAGTTCTTTTTTGACAAGATTTAATGATGTCATCCATTAATATAATGAATAGGAGTGGACTCTGGATGTCCCCCTGTCTGACTCCCATATGCGTATTAAATTCTCTAGAGGTGGAATTTGCTGTGCGGACAACATTAAGACAGTTTGAATAAAAGCTTTTAATGCGTTCTATGAGGCATCTTGAGATACCCTTTCTCTCGAGAGATGCCCACAGAACCATCCAGGGTACACTATCAAAAGCCTTCTCTAAATCAATAAAGCATAAATGAACTTTCTTGTCATATTCAGTAGTCTTTTCAATTAGTTGCCGCACAGTGAAAATGAGGTCCTGTGTACTTCTTTTGGGACGAAAACCAGATTGCACTTCATCTAAGAGAGGTTCCACTTCAGCTCTTAAACGTTCCTAAGAACCCGACTATATAATTTTCCTGCTACACTCAGGAGTGGAATGCCTCTGTGGCTGCCACAATCTCTATTATCGCCTTTTTTGAAAATGGGGATGATAATTGCAGTTCCCCAATCCTTGGGAATTTTCTTAGAACACCAAGCCTTCTTTATTACTTGGTAGAGTAGCTCCTCTCCTTCTGGACCTATATATTTCAACATTTCAGGGGCAATGGCGTCTGCTCCTGCTGCTTTACTGAGCTTCATTTTTGCCAGGGCTCTTAGTACCTCTTCTTTTGTTATGCAATCTTCATTGACTCCATCTCCTTCTTCATTGCTCTCTTCTTCAGCCCTCCCGGCTGATTCCTCCACATTTGGTTCCTTCGTCTCCTTTCCTCCAAGTAACTGGGCGAAGTACTCTCTCCATCTTCCCATTATTTTATTTTCGTCAGTTAGCAGCTTTCCTTCTTTGTCTTTTACGAACTTAAGAGGGCATTCATTTTCTTTCCTCATATTCTTTAATACTTTATAAAATAGCTGCTGGTTATCTGAATAGTTTTGTTCTAAAAACTCTCCAAATTCCTGCCAAGCTTTCTTTTTGGCTTCTTTCACCATATTTTTAACTTTTCTTCTCTTTTTTTGGTATTCTTTATAGACTTGTAAATTTTTTGTTTGTAAGTACAATTTCCAAGTTTCTTTCTTTTCCTTTACTGCTTGTTTTATATCATTTGTCCACCATCTAGTCTTCTTTCTAGCAGTACCACACACAGTCTTACCGCATACTTCTTCTGCTGCCTCTAAAATAGCTGCTTTAAAAGTTTGCCACAATCCTTATAGCATTGGTTCTTCTACAAGTACCGCCCCTAAATTTGATTTTATTTTATCAGCTACTTTTCTTTGGTAAACTGCTCTGTTGTCGACATTTTTTAACTCATGCACTTTTATCTTTGAATTGACGTTTTTTCTTTTCTTATTTTTGTTGTTTACTTTGATTTTTCTGTGCCAATTTCTGGACCTCGCATCACTCTTGCATCCCTTACATACTTGCTGGTGGCTTTTGGACCGATGACATAGTCAATAATAGATCTTTGTTCCTTCTGAGGATCAGTTCTTGTCCACTTATGAATTTCTTTATGCGGAAACCTTGTGTTATGTATAACAAATCCATTTGAGATACAGAGCTTTAGTAATAATTTCCCATTACTGGTCCTCACACTTTCTCCATGCTGACCGATGACACTTTTATAGCCTGTTTTGGAATTTCCGACTCTTCCATTAAAATCACCCATAAGTAGAGTTTCTCCTTCCGCACTATCAATGGTGTTTTGCAGAATTTCGAAAAACTCACTTCTCTTTTCAACACTTTCGTCTTCATTATGACCATAAGCAGCTATTATGGCCATTTTCTTGATGATTCCTATGTTCGTGATTTCTAGAGTCATTATTCTTTCATTGACAAAAGACCAGTCTTTAATGTGTCTGATGAGATCCTTCCTCACTACAATAGCCACACCAGCTTGTGCACGTATATTTGATGGTACTCCTGAATAAAATAGCATTGATCCCCCTTGCATCCTTTCGCTTCCTGTACCTTTCTTCTTTGTTTCAGTGAGTACCGTAATTGCCATTCCAGCTTTCTCAAGGACTTCTTCCACTTCCACCTCCTTCCCCGATATACCTCGTACGTTCCATGTTCCAAAAGTAATAATCCGTTTTCCGCGCCAGTTCGATGCCCTTTTATCAGTCCGGTTTTGATCTTTTTGGTCTCTTTTAATAAATTGTTCATTCAGGATTACGGGGAATTAGCCCATAGATCCCTCTAGCAATGATCTAATCTAAATCAACGCTAAAAGAAAAAAAATCGATATAATTACCGTTCTAATCCTTAACACACAATTTATCTCTTACACTGATCTCGTCTAAATCAACACTGAATGAAAAAAAAAATATATATATATATATAACTACTTTCTAATCCTTAACTCACAATTTACCTCTAGCCATGACCTTGCTTAAATTACAGTCGAATGAAAAAGATTCTAATTAATAAGTTAATATGAAAAATACGCATGTAATTAAAATCTCTTAATTAACAAAAGATTAACTTTGTGAGAACTTTGAAATAATAATTACTTGTCAAAGAAAAATTCGGTGACTTTGAAAGAAAAACTTAAGTGCTCCGACCTCGAGGACCTTTAAAAGAAAGGAAAAAAAGGTAGAATCAAAATTAAAACCTAAATATAAACAGTCCAATTCACAATTAATTTATACCATGAAAAGTTGTGAAGTACATAAAAACATTCTCGTTTATATATAACATACTTCCCTACAAATGTACATATTACAACCATGCATATGAAATATAACTCGTTTAAATTCAAATTAAATTAATTTTGTATTTTGTTAATTTATTGCATATTTACAAAACTTTAAATTATTGGATAATTGTCAATAAATTGAAATCATAATTATTATTTAATCAAATGGGAGAAAGAAATATTTATATTACCTATATTTTTAAAAAAATAAGAGCACGCATTTACAAAACATGCACTGAAAAGGAGAAAATATTTTTTTAACAGCCACAGTACTACAAGCTATCGCAGTATATGCGTATGTCCCTGAAGATAAAAGCGTAGGGTTCTAGCAACAAACGACAAAAAACTGATGATGGTGCCCTACTTTTTTTTATGTTTAGTGACATACGCATATACTGCGATAGCTTGTAGTACTGTGGCTGTTGCAAAATTATTTTCTTCTTTTTAGTGCATGTCTTCGTCAGAGTAAATCTTGTAATTTATTCAAACCTGACTTAGCTGTCAGCAGCTAAGTGTATGTAAATATTTACAACAGCTTATATTACAACTTAAATTTCGAAATAATTCATACTAATTCCTTATAGTGGGGCGATGATATTTCTGGGAGTTCATTCCCAGGTTTTAAAAATTACTAATTTTGTGCGCGAAAATTTGGAGTGCGCCCAAAATTGTATTTTTTAAACATTTTGAGTTGGGTATCAAATGAAAGCTGCTGAAGAGTAGGATACAAATATATATTTGCTCTTTTAAATTTTTAATTCATTATTGGTTTTATAAGTCAAAATATACCCCCAAAAAAAATTCCCCCCACAAATTTTATATAATGGCTGGTCTTAAAATTTTGAAATGATTCATGGTTACACCGTATGGTTGGGCGATGAAAATTTCCTAAAAAATGTCATTTATCATGTCGTTATTACCTATAAAAAACATTGTGACCTCCCGGGGGATCGAACCCGGGACCTTTAGGATCGAAGAAAAAAAATCATAATTACATAATGGGTATGCTTAATCATCTACAAAACCCTAAAAAGTAGTTGGACGCAAGTACTTCCCTGTGATTTTTTATATTAATAAATGAATTATTTTTTTGTAAATTCATTTTACTCTTGAGATTAATTCTGCATGAATGATTTCTTCACAATCGGTAATTGGTTTTTCTCTCGCTTCCTGACAATTTCATAATAAATTTGTGTTATAAAGGAAATTTTGTTTACCTTTTTCTCCGTTTATCCATCATGGTCCGAAATCATAATTTATTTGATTGTAGGCTTGGCTTGGTCCTAGTACATCCTAAATCATCACAAATCAATGCCCTTTTACCAGAGAACACATTACGCCGAAGCAGATTCTACCTTTGAATCCTATGAAATATCGAGAGGTTCGGATGATCAATGAATATTGTTGCGTAAATTAGATTTCTAGTTGCATTCAGAACTTGGATCTGTGTGGGTGTACAACGAAAGCAGCTCGAAATATAGTTTATCTTAAAGTGTTTCCTTAGTTTAACTTTTATATTTCGTATCCTTTCGAAACCATTTTTATACTTGATACATTTTAGAACTGCTGCTCATTCAATTCTTCATGGTATAGGCAATAGAGAGTATCGGCAATTGTAGAGTAGTGGTTATAGATAAAACGATATCAGCATAATATGAGAAAAAACAATACCTTTATAAGGATTTTAGAATAGAACTAATAAAATTAGTAGGATGAAATTTAAAAAAAGTGAAATTATCATTACCTGAATTCAGTCAAATATTACGAGAGTTAGTAAGATTCAAATGCATATAAGGATTAAAATATTTATGATATTTTAATCAGTCAGTCAACTTGTGAATAACCAAATAAGGGGCCAAAAACATCGCATTAGTGAGCATTTTTAATCCCCTTAAATCCTAAGGGGAAAGAGGTCACTATTTTCTTCTCAAATATTTAATTCTACTTTCATTTATGCATACTCTATATAAAATTATTTTTCACTAATATTTTATTATTTTAATTTTAATATTTATTCTTTATATTCATTTATGATTCGCTACTTAATAACTAATTTGATAACTAGGCATCGCGTGGCTCTATCATTGAAGCGAGCGTATTGCAATAAAATACTGAATATTAAAATTTGTTAATCATGATGAATGTCATAGTTGAAGATAAGTGGAAGAGGGTAGTGTGAGGTAGAGTGGGGGTACTCGGTACAAAGCTGTACTTCCTAAGCACACCTATACACTATAAGAATCTTAACCACCCGTAATAGCTTTTATATTATTATTATAAATGTATCACTTCATTACTGAAATACTACTGCTTGTATCACGTTGAAATTTTACATAGTTGTTTCAATTGTACTTTAGACGATGTACATGAAGGTTTATTCAAATCGTTACGTTAGAACGTAAGATATTGGTAAAAAGGTTGTTTTTCTCTATTTTTAACGTTTAGGTCCGCTTTAATAGTTTTAGCGATCTTTATTAATTCATAGCAGTTTTGTTGTTGGTTTTACTAAAAAATGTTATTTGAAAAAATGTTCGTCTCATCGAATAGATGATGATAGAATTTTTTCCCGTCCTTAAATTCCAATTTTAAATTTGAAGCTCACGTTTACGCGAGCATTGCGCGCGAACTCTTGGACGGATCACGTTGTCCAACGAACTTAGCCTGAGTATTAGAAAAAGGAAGATGTATACCAAATTTCAACTAAATCGGTCAACTTTTCCTCAAGTTATCGTCGGACACGTAAACGTTACACACAGACAGACAGACAGACAAGATGCATATTTCGTTAAATGTAAGAAGCTCGCTTACGCTCGCTTCAATAAAAAACGTATTTTGTCAATAAAAACTAAAATAATTTTTTTTCAAAATTTCCAAAAAGTTGTATCTTTACTTTTGGTTGAAGAATGTTCAGTAGTTTTTTCAGATTTTTTGCTCTTCACATAAGCGAGATAGATGGGGGGGGGGACTTTTCCCACCCACTTTAAAGTCGCCTACGCTCGCCCTATCCAAACTTATAACCAAAAAGTATATATTATTGTAATCAGCTCGACGTACCCTTTCATATGATACCATACACGGTGTCGAAAAATAGTAAAAAAAAATAACCCTTAAGTTTTTTTACCCTAATTATTTTGAAGAATATTTTTTTTAGGTCGCTTTATTTTTAAAATGTGTGGGTAGGTACAAGACACATATTATAGGATAGACAAATCAGCCATATAACTCTACTTTCTTATTTAATAAATTATTGTCATATTAAGATGGAAAAATTAGCCAAATAATTTAAAATTCTTATTTAATGTAGTAGTAGGTCATAAACGAACAGAAAAATCAGCCTGCTAGCTTAACATTCTCATTCGATATGGTAGTAGGAGTAGGTCATACTAGAACAGAAAAAATCAGACAGATAACATTATTTTTTTATTTGTAGGTATGTAGATTGTTTTTATATAGAGTACTAGCTGGATTCCCGTGCTTCTCTATGGAGTTGGTTATTTTTAATGTATGTATTAATTTGATAGGTTAATAAACAACTTGTGAGAAGTGAGAAACATTCAAGTAATTTAACTTAGCAATACTATCTAGATGCCGGAGAGTTCTCCCTTCCCCTTATTTCTATACCCCCTCCCATAAATCAATCACAATTTTAATTTTCAATCACATTCTTAATTACTATTTGATTCCGACTACCGGAGGAGCATTTTTAAATGACAATTTTCCCGGAATAACAGGTATTTCCTTGTGATTCCCCTCCCCCCCTCCTAGTTAAAATTGGAAAATTACCCTTAATAAATATTTGCCCACATCCTGAAGAGAAGCCTTTTACTATGTATTAAATTCCACATTTCAGAAGGTTCGTCTGGGCCCTATTCCCTATTCCCTTTTTCTTTTCTTTTCTTACTTTACCCCTATTTCCCTCCTTAGGGATAGCATTTTAAAAATCTCTATTGGCAGACATCCATTATTAATTTAATACTTATTATACTATTTTCGTTTTATTATAGCGATTTAAAGAAGTGGTGATAATTATTAACATAATAACTAACGTGAGAAGACATGGATTAAATGAGTATGTAGCCGCCATCTTGTAAAAATATGCCCGACTGAAAAACCCTTCTTCAAAAGTAGTTTATGTTGTAAAAGGAAGCTAACTTAAAAATGTCAAGGATCTAGTGCGACTGGTTCATAAGGTATATTCATGTCCAAATTTGCATATAAACAGCTGCCATCTTCGTTTAAAATGGCGGATAGAAAAAATATGTTTAGAATAAAAAAGAAACCTACACTAAAAATGCTCTAATAAACTAGTTTCAGAGATATCACTCTGACAAATTTTACATATAAAATAGGTGCCATTTTAAATCAAAATGGCCGATAATAAAATCCTTTTATAAAAGAAATTGCTTGCATACGAGTCTGCAAGAAAGTGAGACGTTTTCATGTAATGCTTTTTGGTGTCGTTTTTTGGTTACGGTTTTCGAGTTTATGTGCCTTCGTAAAGACATGAAAATGTCAAAAATAAATTAAGCGTTCAGTTTTGGCGTTAGTATATTAGGAATTAAATCGAATATATGTTGTGTACAAAGAAAGAAAGTACTTTTCTTCTTTTCAAGTTTATTAAGAAGTAATATTTTAGCTTCTTCACCCATATTTTTATAATAAATGCAAAAACTTATAGTATAACAAAAAAAAAAAATTAAAAAAAAAGTAAAAATAAATGTTATGTATGTAAGTTTATTAGGAATAACATTTTAAGGGTTATGGCGTTTGTCCGGTGCAAATCGGAGCAGTAGAACAAAAGTTGTAGTTGAGGGGGGGGGGGGGGGGCACTGGGAGAGAGAAGAAGTCAGAGTCAAGAAATCAAGAGAGAAGTAGATCCAGTTACCACGCTAGGTCATGATGAAGCCCCTAAGATGGTGAGCCCGCGGGTGGACGGCTGAAGGCTCTCTCTACAACCCTCGAAAGGTATTTAGGTACAATATTTATTACATTTGGAAAATTCAAGGGGGCCGTAGTTACCAAAAGGTTTAAAACCACTGCTCTAGACTTGATTAAACGATTAAGTGAATTAGTGAACTAGGGCGAGTAAAATATAGAAACGAGAATTTAAAAATGTTGTCGTGTGTACTAAGGCTTACTCTTACTCAATACAAGGTATTAACACATACATTAGAGGGGAGAAGAGTGAGTCCAAGGTGAGGGAACCAAGCTGTCCAAGGCCAAGCTAACATGCCTATAAGGACGGTACAAATTCGAGATTAAACAAGACTAGACTATGCAACTATGAAGTACCTCCTGCGACGGCCTAGTTCCCTGCTAGCAGTGGAACTCTTTTCGACTTTCTTTGGCCCTACGAAGCGCGGTAGGGGAAGGCCCTACAGCTGGAGACTGGATTACAGACCTCCTATACCTTTCTAACTCCCTGTTATACTTTTCTGAGTTTTTAACCTAAAAGTAACGTAACGTTTTTGACTTATGTTCTATAGCCTAAACATGAAAATGTCAAAGAGTTTTTTATGTGCGTGCATAGGAGGGGAGTTGAATTGCACCAGTTACCATACACGCTAAATGCCAGATAGAGGCAAGCTGGTTCACCAATGTGCAAGGGACTTAGAGATAACAAAAAGGGGTAACATAGGAATATAAAATAAGATTAAACATAAATAAAAATGTTATTAACATTTATTTTAAAAGGTAAATAACTTTTATAGATATTTATAAAACCCTTTAGAAATGTATGTAATTAAACATAAATAGAAAAGAAAGTTAAATATGTATTATAAAAAAAAAATTATTAGAGCTCATAAAATTATAAAATGGATTATTAATATTTAAATATGCCACTGTATGACAAAATGCCTCTTGGAGGCAAAGGACTTCACTAAGTATGGGTCGAAGTGAATGGTACGCCATCTCGAGCAAGATTGACTTCTCTTTGAGTACGGGTCGAAATGATTGGTACGCCATCTTGACCCAGACTGATTTCTCTATGAGTACGGGTCGAAGTGAATGGTACGCCATCTCGAGCCAGACTGACCTCTCTGAGTACAGGTCGAAGTGAATGGTACGCCATCTTGAGCCAGACTGACCTCCCTGAGTTCGGGTCGAAGTTAATGGTACGCTATCTCGAGCAAGACTAACTTCTCTCTTCCCAGGTAATTAAACCTTTATCACGGAATTCGAATTATAAAAGGAATAACAAATCCGATTATTAAAGAAAAAATCAATCTAATTACAATGCAATTAAAATAAGGTCTACTAGATTTTTAAAACTAATGCAATTAGCCGCGTTAGTATAATAATTGAATTGAATAAAAGGAAAAATACTTACAAAATATAATTGAAAAAATAAACCTAATCCCTGCTCGATAAAAAGGGTGTTAAACCCCTACTGCTATCTATGAGTTAGGTATTTTAGATGAGCGTGCATTTTAAATAAGCACCTTGTTATACGAACTTGCTAAGATAACTATGTGAGGTGCCCATATAGTATGGGATGCAGCGTGACCGTAGGGCTTTAGGTGCTGTTCCGTCTACTCGGCTATAAATGAATCGAGGGCCACGCACAAGGTTGTGGGTCTGATCCCGTGCCTTGGTGCTCTGGTTTGCATCTATGAATCAAGGGTGGAACAGTGCCAGGGTACCTTCTGTAATAGGTTTCTCTGTCGTGGTACTTTGATTTGTACCTGAGTGGAATAGGGTCATTGTTATTTCCCTACGCACTGACGCTCGGATTTATAAATCAAAAATGACCACACAATACTCGCTTCTGTGCTAAGTGGAGTGGCTGTAAGTTTTCATCACGGGGCTAGTAAAACAGGCTTAAAATAAGGCCTAATTGCTAGGTTAGTACCAGTGGTTTGTCTCATACCTGTCTTGTATTAGTGCTACAACTTTCTACTGCTAAACATATAGTATATTTAATTATTACGGCTGGGTAACGTACCATTTTGCCTTCTGAATAATACAAATATTTTATAGAATAATAAATATAATATATTCTGTAACAGACTAGTATAAAAGGTTTTTTTTGTAGTTACGTATAGTGGATAAAGCTCCTTACGCCTTTTATTAAGTATAAATTATGAAATCAAACTGCTAAGTATACGATGGTAACTACTTATACATAGTGGAGGTAGAAAAGAGACAAAATTATAAGTAACTAACTATTTGTACTTAGCGGAGTTAAGGAACAATTATAAGAAAAAAATAATTTATCATTAAAGCGAGCGTCTTGAAATAAATATGTATTGAATATTGAGAAAATTGTTAATCATGATGAGTTGATAGTTAAAGAGGATGATTGTAGTAGAGCCGAGTAGTGAGGGAACAGGACTATTCCCTAACTACTACGTATGTACTATTCAAAATAGTACATTATGCGTCTAGTGCAGAAAGTAGCATTTTGCATGCGAGTGTCGAGTTTGCACCCGAGCGACAGCGAGGCAAGTAAAACCACACGAGCACAGCAAAATGCAGTTTTCCCTCGAGTTGCGAACCGTACTTTATCTACGATTGTGGATTTTAATAATAAATACGGAAAAAAGAATGTAATAACTTCCTGTATGTAAGTTCGTATTTCTCTTTTGATTAAGATGACATTAATTCATTGAATTAATTATTTCGGGAGGCGTATTATTCCCCTCATTTTCGTCATAATCTCTTATGTGTTTTTACTAAAAACTCGATATAAACAGTTACTTTAATTAAAAGAACAGCAAATTAGTTTTGTTTATCATAGGAGACTTAATATCGGAATCTAAATATCCTAAATTACCTTTGGGAGACCTAAAGGTCTCTTATGACATTAACCGTGGAAACATATGCTCTTAGATATGAGAATAATTTAATAAACAATAATGTTATTATAGAGGACGCTCTCATGTTAAATCTGCTAAGTTGAATTATTTAGGACCTGCAAACAAACAAACTATTGCTCTGGATCTATTCTGGCAAACACTTGGTTTAAAACCTGTGACTTGGTCTCCATGTTCACCGGATTTAACTCTAATGGAATTTTTTCTGTTGGGGACTCTAAAAATAAAGTGAATGAAGGACCTGTTAATGACATTGAATCATTTCAACAGAGTTAACCTTTGCTTATCTCATGATTCATTGCTATAATTGTGTTACTTAAGAACGCTAAATCTCTGAAATGAACCGATTACTAGCATAGTTCAGTAGAAAATAATTGTTTGTTTTGAGGTCTCAAATTTAAAATAGTTTGCCTGCCCAATTCACCCAGGAGGACTCGTTTAGTTAAGTTAATAAAAAATTTAGAAACAGTAATATTATGCAATAAATACATACATCCAAATAAAAAAAACAAATTACATATTTTTTTTAGAGTTCTTGCTCATAGAACCTTAGCATAATCAGGATTCTGAATAATTACAAAAATCGTGGGTAAAGAATGATTAAAAAATGTGATGAATAAAAAATGTTTGACTATTTTTTTAATTTAGGTATTAATTTAAAAAGAAAATATATTATTGAATACTTTTCTTTTTTAAAACCTTTTAATAAATCTAGCAACATAAAATTAATATTATTTAATCTCAGCGTAAAGAATAAATAATAAAGAGTTAATTAATTTTAATATCATCTATATTTAATTTATACCAATAGTTTTCTAGTATATATTTAATTATTTAATCTATCCATTAGCTAGAAACAAAAACAAATAAAATTCTTGAAAAACAGTAAATGATTTTTTTTTTTTTTTTTAAATTATATAATTTAAGCCTTTGACTTTTGATGAAATAAGCTTCCTTCCCTTCGAGAAAAGTACAGAATAACACATTTTTTCTTTAGGTCCATAAAAATTGGGTTTTGTTGAGGGGGGGTTGGGGGGGGGGGGGGGGGAGGCGGTGGGGGCAAAAGAAGTATCTATTAAAGAAAAGAAGAAATATTTGAATGTGGGTGTCTAAGGGCTCTAACCCCCTCCTTGTTGAAGGGGGAGGGGACGAGAGGGGGTATCAGGGAGGGGGGCGTGCCTAGTGAGTAGGGGGGTACACACTATATAAGCTGTTAAGAGTAGACTTCTAGCTGCTTTACGCCTATATACCACAAGCACTGACCCACGTCTCCCATCAAACTCCGTAAGTTCGATCTCTATATTATACTTTATGTACATATATGTGCAGTTTTATATACTTACAAAAAATTTCTACATGATAAAAAAAAAAAAATAAATAAATCCAAACCAATTTAAAAAATAAACAAAATAAAGTTATTGTACAATAAAGATAATTTAAAAAAGAAATCACATGTATTTGAAAAAGTATTATTAAATTTTATATATAAAATTACAACAAACAATTTTATTGAATAAACAAAAAAATAACAAATATTTTTTTTTTCAATCAAATACAAAAAAAATACCTTGTATGTATATAAATTGAAATTACCTAAAAGTGTATACTAATAGTTTATAAATGTAACACGCTCGTATATATTTAATGAAAAACGTATTGAATAAAAAAAAAAAAAATTATATATTTATCTCTAAATTAATCTAAGTGTAAACATTTTCAAAAAAAAAAATTATATATATAATATACATCTATATTTTATAATATTTGTATTTTTAAATAATTTTTATTAAATATTATTTTTCTTAAATACATATTTATTTTTTTCTTTGTACCATATTATTAGCAAATTAATTTATAAGTGCTAATAAAAATAAATTATATTAATTTAATTTTGTACTCATATTTATTTAACATTAATAACTTAAATTATTAGTATTATAACTTTAGAAATTATAACTAATTAATTTAAAATAAAATAATATTAAAGAATTACAACACAAATTAACACTTAGTTTTAAAATTAAATTGTTTAACTAAATATTTGTGTCTATTTTATCAACCCAAATTTTTATTTTATTATTTTTTTATAATTCAATCTTTAAGCAAGCTATGTTTATGGAATAATTTTAAGGATATAATTTTAAAGATATATGCTTTACTAGTATATCAATACATAATTTATCGTACTGACATATGAATAAATTAATATCTCATACCAATTACTATTTATAAATATTTAAATAGCATTACTTATTTATTTTATATGAACAAAAGATTTTTTTTGTAGAGCAAGGAAAAATGAGAAATCGCGAGCATACTAATATCTATTCTGTTGTAGTATTAACCAATTGATATTTCTCAAACTCTCCCTAATTAATTTTTAAAGAAATATAGAAAGAAAATAATGTACTTGACAAATTTAATAAATATATATTTTTACATATTGCTTCTAATCAAGGTTTAAGATTACCTATAGTTTACAAATCATATATAAAATGCATTATATACAGATAACTAAATAAATTGCTTACTATATTCTAAAAATTGAACAAAACTTAAGATAAATAATTGACTACTATAAAGCGTTGGGGACATGTATTATAGTGTTTAACATAACATATGAATAGTAAGAGACAGAGTACCAAACAAGATGTTTCTCCTTCAGGGACAAAAAACCTTCCAGATTTTAGTGTTTTTAACAAAGAAATTATTTATAACATATGAATAGTTTGGCTAATAATAAGGGGTTTTGGTATAAATATAGTTTAACATAACATAATATGCATATTTAAAGGCTAATAATAAGCGTTATTAGTATAAATATAGTTTAACATAACATATGAAAAGTTTAGCTAATAATAAGCGTTATGGGTATATATATATATATATATATATATATATATATATATATATATATATATATATATATGTATATATATATATATATATATATATATATATATATCGAATTTTGAGTAGTTACCGCAAGTTTGTACGTTATCAAATGAGGATATCCCTACCGTCAATACTTGCTTGATCTGGAGATCATTGGACCGGTTTCGGCTAAACGCCATCATCAGCAGAGTCGAAGTCTCTCGTAGCACTCAACACACTTATCGAGTCTACATGAGAGAATGAAGTTGAACTTCATTCTCTCATGTAGACTCGATAAGTGTGTTGAGTGCTACGAGAGACTTCGACTCTGCTGATGATGGCGTTTAGCCGAAACCGGTCCAATGATCTCCAGATCAAGCAAGTATTGACGGTAGGGATATCCTCATTATATATATATATATATATATATATATATATATATATATATATATATATATATATATATATATATATATATATATATATAATTTAATATAACATATGGATATAGCTAAAGGCTAATATTAACCATTATTGGTATAAATATAGTTTAAAATAACATATGAATAGTTAGAGACAGAGTACCAAACAAGACGTTTCTTCTTCAGGGACAAAAACACTTCCTGATTTTAGTGTTTCTCACAAAGAAATTATTTAAAGGTAAAAATAAATTGTCATGGCCTATACCAAAGTTGGTTTATTAGGTTTAAAATCCTCTTAAGTATTTAAAGCATTAATATTTGAAATTAACTCTTTCGAAATAAAGAGTAACAATATTTTAGTAATGTTGGAATTACGGACTTGCATAGAGAAATGCATAGAATAATAATTTCCTTAATATAAATCTTCATGTACACATATTATTTTCTCAGTCTTATAACCCAATACGACAGTACATTTTTTATTTTACTGCAATATGTTTTAATCCAGGCTTTTATTATTGAGTATATACAGGGTGTCCCAGCTAATATGGAACAGCGAAATATCTTCGGAACCATGATAGATAGAAAGATGCGGATTTCAGGGTTCGATAAAGGCTAAAAAGGTGCTTCTAGAACATATGCTGAATATTTTCTGTGTGCGGCAAACAAAATTAACAAAAAGTGAATAGGAAGCCATATTTTTAAGACTGGATTTATATTTTGAAGACTGGAGCGAAAAATTTCTAAGAGTAACAAATTTTTATTTTTAGCCATGGAATCCAAATCCAGTCTGAAAAATTTGGCTTCCTATTCACTTTTTGTTAATTTTGTTTGCTGCACACAGAAAATGTTCAGCATATGTTCTAGAAGCGCCTTTTTAGCCTTCATCGAACCCTGAAAACCGCACCTTTCTATCTATCATGGTTCCGGAGATATTTCGCTATTTGAATGAATGTATATTAGCCTGTGTCATAAATGTATTAAATAATGATTTAATTTTTCTTAATTTAAATATTTACCATATTTATACACATAACAGTATGGATTTACAGATGAAAATAAATAAAACGCGCTGGCTTACACGAATGGTACCACGATGCATTTTTAAGGACTTATAGTGATGAACTTACTCTTGATAGGCGTAGGTACCGTGCACGGATGTAGGTACCGTGCACGGATGTAGGTACCTGTCTTTTGAGACGCGTTCACCATTGGATGACCTAAAAAATCGAGATAAATGTTATTGCCCTGGCTATACAATCAATCGAATAAAGAGTTATGGTTTTCAAATGGTGAACTAGTCATGGTAGGAATAGGTCTCTTGCACAGATGCAGGGACCTACACAAATTGAGATGCGATCATTATGTATGAAGACCTAAAACATCAAAATTAATGTTATTGCGCTATTTACAGTCTATCGAACGAAGTGTTAAGGCTTTCCAATAGTGAACTAGTCTTGATGTGTGTCTCTTGCGCAGATGCAAGGACCTGCAACCTGAACCCATTGAAACATGAATACCACTTATGACCTAGAAAATCAAGTTATAGTTGACTCAAAATTAAAGCTTTTATTTTAATATTTTTTAATAAATGCACAATATTAGATGTGTATGGAAACTATATTTAACAATGAATGTCACAATATGGCACTTAAATATTATTTTACACTACAATATGGTCACATAGGTCAGCCTCGTCGAACCTTTTTAGTTCAAAATTATGTTCATTTAAAGAACCCTGGACAATTTTTTAAGTAAAATATAGGGTTGGAAAAACTGATATAGGTATTTTTTAATTTAAATCAAATTATAATTATTATTAACTACGGGAAACAGACAGTGAAAAATACACTCCAGCGCCGGGATTTGAACCACGGGTCTCCTGTATTTCCAGTACAGATGCTCTTACCAACTAAGCTACGCAGGAGAATGATTTTTCACTGCCGTAATCGATAACTAGTCCCGAATCCAAGCTTTCAACTTTGAACTTTTTTTTTTGTTTTTAGTATACATAAAACAAACAGAAAAAGAGAGATATAGACTAGAAAGATAAGCTGTCATTCGTTTCATATGGAACATCTAAATGATCCGCGTATCTTCACTTTTCACCATCCTTTTTCCATCCTATCTTTGAATGCTAAACCTCTTATTGTCTGCGATTTGAAAGACAATACGTTTATCTTTGTACACGAAAAAATAATATCCATTTTTAAATTATATTTAATTAACTTATTTCCTGAGTTTTATCCGCTTTGCGATCTTAATACATTCTTTTTTATTTCAATGCCCTTCGGACCACTATCAAGAAAAAAAGGGCTACTCTTAATTCTCAAAAAAGGGTTCCTTTTTTATAAGATTTAAATTCTTAGGAAACAATAGTTTTACCCAGAAAACCTTTTTTTAGAGTAGTGAAGAATAAAGGGATATGCTCCATCTTGGTGGACAAAAATGGGTTATTCATTTACCCTAACACACTGTTTCAAATGTTCTTTCATGATATATATTCTAAAACAAAATGTTCAACATTATCTTCATATTTTTTTGTTGCATTAGGTATCTTCAACATAATGTATAGATGTTTTTACTTTTTTAAATTAAGGCTTACAACTCTATAACAAATATTTTCTATAACAAAATAATCGTTTTAAAACATAAGCTCTGTGTTATATCTTTTCTGTAAATGTTTTTAAATCTTTAGGGGGAGAAAACTAGCGTACAAACTCCTCAAGTTGCCGATCCAGCAATATGAGGAGCTTAGTATCAAAGATGGACAAGAGCACATTTCAAAATTTTACAGGAGAGCCGAAAACCTGTAGCTCAAATTCTACAGGTGCTAGAGCAATGATTTTTTTCCTGTACTTTCTTAATAGACTCAAAACTAGTTAGAAGTTCTGAAAACGTGAATTTCTTTGATATTTTAGCTGCAAAATGGAGTTAAAAAGTGGAGTTGTCCACTTTTGAAACAAAAACCAGGTTTTGACCGTTTTTAAAGCAAAACGACGTGGAAGAATAATTCCATTGTTAGAATAATAATATTGGAGAAATAATTTTTTTCACGTTTTTCACAGTTTTTGGATCGTAGTGCCCCCAAATTTAGAGCTAAAATTAATTTCTCGATTTCCCCTAGGGGTATCATTTTTCTAAAAATGTATGCCAAATATGATAGGAGTAGGTATTCAGATGTTAAAGACCGCAGTGCATCATGGGAACGGGTTAGTGAAATGGAGCCTCCTGATTGGCTGTTTAGGTTTACTAAACTACACTTATGAACTATGTCCACTTGTGAAGTCCGTATTTGAAACAAAACTACAACTATTATTGCATTTTTACCCCTTTTCTGGTCGTTTTTTATGCAAATGGATAGCAGAATCTGATGCAGCGCCCAAAAATCGATACCTGAAATTCGGGAAAAATGTCAAATGTTGGTCTTTGTGTGAATATATATATATATATATATATATATATATATATATATATATATATATATATATATATATATATATATATATATATAGATATATATATATATATATGTATCATATAAGTGGCAATGTCCTGATTGACTGACTGACTGACATAGAATCAACGCACAGCAAAATCTGCTTAACCAAGAGACTTGAAATTTTGAGGATATACTCGGTTCATATCATAGGCATCCACTAAAAAAGGATTTTGCGAAATTTTTATTTTTGTACCCAGGGGTACGGGGTACAAATGTCGAAGTAATGAATACTTTTAATGATGCATATCGTCGAAAAGCTCTTTAAAAGTACAGTAATTGTTGTTATGTACAGTTTTGTCATATTTTCATTTAGGAGGGGGTAAAATGGAAAAATGTGTATAACTACATCTTATATAAATGAAGAGTGTCTATGAGTGTCTTTTATCTTATATAAATGAAGAGTGTCTATGAGTGTACTGCTTACATGAGATTATAAAGTTAAAATGTTGGTACACAGGAGTACGGGGTACAAATGTCAAAGTAATTGATAGGTACCCATTATGATGCATATTGTTGAAAGGCTCTTTAAGAGAAAAGTAATTGTAATGTACGTTTTTGTCATTATTTTCATTTAGGAGAGGGGTAAAAAGGAAATGTGCACACACGCGCGCGAACGGGCGTGTGTGTGTGTGTTCTTTATTCAAATCTACCGTTTTATTCAGATTTCAATGAAAATTTGCACACTTGACCTTCAAAGCAATGGGAAAAGGGGAAGCTCACTGACTTAATGCATTTTCGAAATTTTGATTTTGGTACACAGGGGTACGGGGTACAAATGTCAAAGTAATGAAATTCACGATGCATACCGTTGAAAAGCTCTTTAAGAGTGCTGTACAATTATTGTTATGTACATTTAGGGGGGTAAAATGGAAAAATATATCTATATCTATGTATAAAAAACTAATAATTTTTGTGTCTGTTCATTTATCCGATTGGGCTAAAGTTTTGTATTTATTTATTTATTTATTCATTTATTTATTCATTTATTTATTCATTTATTTATTCATTTATTTATTCATTTATTTATTCATTTATTTATTCATTTATTTATTCATTTATTTATTCATTTATTTATTCATTTATTTATTCATTTATTTATTCATTTATTTATTCATTTATTTATTCATTTATTTATTCATTTATTTATTCATTTATTTATTCATTTATTTATTCATTTATTTATTCATTTATTTATTCATTTATTTATTCATTTATTTATTCATTTATTTTATTTTATTTTATTTTTTTATTATTATTATTTTTAAAATACCTTTATTGAATAAAACATATTAATACATAATTAATATTTTAGTACATCAATTTATCTATTTTATTGATTTTACATTTTAGCTCTACATAAGGTTATCTCTCCACTAGAGGACATGGAGGCCCGAGCTGTGGAGAGAGAATATGGGGTATTGCCACTGAATGAGTAGTCCTGACAACGAATTTAAGTTTAGAAAAATTTTATACCTGTCTGTCTGTGCGTCAATCACGTCCAAATGGCTGAATAGATTTTGGAGGTTCTTGGGTGCAATGTTAAGCTTAATTCTGCGGGTGATAAAGGATATAAAACGATTTGATAGCTTTATATGGAGCTGATAACGGGGCTTCTAAATAGATTTCAAAATTCTTATTTCATTTTTCATAAAAAATGTATTTAACCAAAATTGCTACTGACCATATTTTATGTTTTGTGGAAATTTCTGTGAAAGAACTGTTAAAGAAATTACTTTTCAATCACTGTCAAAAATATTTAGATTCATTTTTAGATAATAGGGCAATAATTAATAAATCACGCCTTACCGTGCCTAAACCTTTACTAACTTAATCATGACACTTCTTTAAAATTCTAAAATAAAATCTACGAGTGTATACGTAGTATAATAATTTCTAAATTATATTGATAACTGCCAATAGAGATTTTCTAAAATTTTATCCCTAAGGGGAACATAAGGACAGAGTAAGAAAAGAAGGGGAATTGAGCCCAGACCGATCTCCTAAAGTTAGGAAGTTAATACTTGAGAAAGAGCTCATATTTTGGATGTAAGTATGTATATTAATAAAAGATAATTCCAATTTCAACCAAGTGATGTAAAATGACACGGGGAGGGGGGGGGGGGGGGGGGTACAGAAGGAAAATACGAATTACTAATTTGGGATATTAACAAATTATCTTATCAAAGGGGAGGGATAGAATCTAGATATTCTCGCTTTGTAAAATAATTTAAATGTTTCTTGATGGTAGTTTATAAATCTATTAAATTGAAAATAAAACACCCCGTAGCGCGAAGCACGGGTATTCAGCTAGTATATATATATATATATATATATATATATATATATATATATATATATATATATATATATATATATATATATATATATATATATATATATTTATATTTTATTTATATATATAATCACATATATAGCTAGCTCAAAACAGGAACAAGGCCATAAGTGGGAGACTGACTTTTATGCTGATCTCACATAAATAAAGTAAATAAGCAATATTTTCTAGAAATGAAATTCTCTCTCTCTCTCTCTCTCTCTCTCCGTATATTCATATATTCAAATATTATATAGCTAGCTCAAAACAGGAACAAGGCCATAAGTGGGAGACTGACTTTTATGCTGATCTCACATAAACAAAGTAATAAGCAATATTTCTAGAAATGAAATCCTCTCACTCTCTCTCTCTCTCCGTTTATATACATATACAGCTAGGTCAAAACAGGAACAAAGGAATAAGTGGGAGACTTACTTTTATGCTGATCTTAAATAAAGAAAGTAAATAAATACTAACTGTGATAAAAAAAAGTTAAACAAAAGTAAATAATTAATAAATATAAAGGTAACAATATAAAGGTAACATAATTAGCATAAAGCTATATGAAAATAGTACAAAAACATACAATACAAAGCTTATTATATAAGGCTAATATAATTGATAATAGCAAATAGATTTCAGTATTCAATTACATAATAATAATAATCAAATACATAATTCCACTATTCCATTTTCTTCCAACTTCTATTATATATAACTATTAGTTTTCTTTTACAGGATTATAACTGGATTAAGTTATGTTGTACAATATTGAAGGTGCCTTTTTGAACGGGGAATTTGGCAGCGGTCTTTTAATTTAATATACCTTTTAGGTCTTTTGAGAACTCGTTTGAACTATATGAACTCGGATTAGACCTATATGTTGTAGGGTAAGGGGTTAATATTATTTTATAGAATCTTGAACCCTGACCAAAGTACAATACTACAAAGCTTTATTAACAAAATTAGATTTACATTTTTTAAATATATATTTAATAAAATTACCTTAAGATAAATAAATTGGTTCTTTTGTCTTTCCATACAATTTAAAATTGTATTTTTTTTTCCAATGGAGTCCAAATGTTCAGTAGATTGAGTAGTTGTAGAATGCATATGTTAATGTATTTGCATTAACATATGCATTCTAAGAAAGAAATTGATTTGAATGAGACAAATTCTAAGATTATCTAATTTATAAAGGTATCTCACCCATTGAAATGCCTTTTATATTTTAGTCACCGCAATGACATGAAGGGTAAGGTGTGGTTTGAGATGGTTAGTAGTGATTCTATGTCTATCACTACACACATCCCCGATGCATTTTAATACATAAATTAAGTATATTTTCATAATTTTTACTGTAATTCAACTTTTAAAATCATATCATACTCGTACATCTCAGTAACATTAGGGCGAAAGACGGACTATTTCCTATTCTATTTTACATTTCTACTCTTCGTCCCCCCCCCCCCCCCCCGGCGTGTGGTTGAAAGGCGGCTTTTTACTTCTAGCCCGTTAAACCCTACGGGCGAAAATTTACGTTTTTCTTGTTTAGAGGTACAGTACTGTCAGAGTAAATTTATTTATGTATATCTAGCTGTCTGGGGTATTACGAACGTTTTATGAAGGGCCCAGTTGATAGAGCTAGGGTTGAAGATAGAAATGAAAGGATAGACGAGATTTCGTAATATGTTATAATTTAGCTTAATCATAGGGGCAGAGGGAAAAGATTACTTCTTAAAAAAAAGTGTCATATATTTTGTGTGTAAAGTAGATAAAACCTCAGGCTAAGGTGAAGCATTCCTATTTTGGAACCCCATGCCTGGGGAACAACCTTACAGTTTATACCTTTCCTATTTTGGAACCCCATGCCTGGGGAACAACCTTACAGTTTATACCTTTCCTATTTTGGAACCCTATGCCTGGGGAACAACCTTACAGTTTATACCTTTCCTATTTTGGAACCCCATGCCTGGGGAACAACCTTACAGTTTATACCTTTCCTATTTTGGAACCCCATGCCTGGGGAACAACCTTACAGTTTATACCTTTCCTATTTTGGAACCCTATGCCTGGGGAACAACCTTACAGTTTATACCTTTCCTATTTTGGAACCCCATGCCTGGGGAACAACCTTACAGTTTATACCTTTCCTATTTTGGAACCCTATGCCTGGGGAACAACCTTACAGTTTATACCTTTCTTATTTTGGAACCCCATGCCTGGGGAACAACCTTACAGTTTATACCTTTCCTATTTTGGAACCCTATGCCTGGGGAACAACCTTACAGTTTATACCTTTCCTATTTTGGAACCCCATGCCTGGGGAACAACCTTACAGTTTATACCTTTCCTATTTTGGAACCCTATGCCTGGGGAACAACCTTACAGTTTATACCTTTCCTATTTTGGAACCCCATGCCTGGGGAACAACCTTACAGTTTATACCTTTCCTATTTTGGAACCCCATGCCTGGGGAACAACCTTACAGTTTATACCTTTCCTATTTTGGAACCCCATGCCTGGGGAACAACCTTACAGTTTATACCTTTCCTATTTTGGAACCCCATGCCTGGGGAACAACCTTACAGTTTATACCTTTCCTATTTTGGAACCCCATGCCTGGGGAACAACCTTACAGTTTATACCTTTCCTATTTTGGAACCCCATGCCTGGGGAACAACCTTACAGTTTATACCTTTCCTATTTTGGAACCCCATGCCTGGGAAACAACCTTACAGTTAATACCTCAGTCGTCAAAGGGCTACGACATCTTCAGTGCCGGTGATGACGAGTTAAAATGTAAAATGGACAGGGTAATCTGATTACTAAGATTTAAACCTCGGTCTCAACTCCTGCAATTTTACTCTACCGAGCTATCATTAAGTGGTTGAAAGTCTGCAATTTATTATTAAATTAATTTTATTAGAGTAAAAAAGTTTCATTATTATCCTAATCAAATGACTCTACTACTTATACATGAGTGGGTAACAATAATAACACTGTTCTGCAAAAAAAAAAGCTTCAGAATGAAAATGTCCTTTTCTAAAGTATTTTTGTGTGCTGAATCCGAATCTGAAGTCAAAATTTCTCCTATACGTACAGTTTTCTTGGAAAATTCGGAAAAATTGTGTTTTTGGGAGTTTTCGACCCAATTTTTCGCCCAAAAAAAAAAAAAATTGTAAAAAAAAATTATAGGGCGTTTTAATATCTTCAAACCATGAAAAACACGAATCTAAAGTCAAAAAAATCTGCTGATCTTACTGTTTTAGGAAAATTGAAAAATAAGAAAGTAAAAATCCAATTTATTCTTATATTGAGTCTTTGTATTTCTACTGCTTTCTCAACTATATAAGAAATGTCTTGGGACTTTTTTCTGATATTATTCTAGAGAATTACAATAACAGTATCCGAGGGGGGGGGGGTACAAGAAACATTGGGGGGGGGGGGGGGGGAGGATAATAAAAAAATTGAGCAAAACCATAACTTTTATTTACTTTTTAATAAAATATGATATGCTAAAATACAATATCCCCCCCCCCATGTTTCTTGTACCCCTCACCCCCATATTTTTTCTCAATATGAGAAAAAATAGATTTTTTTAATTTCTTATTTTTCAATTTTCTTATAAAAGTAAGGTGAACAGATTTTCTTTTACTTTAGTTTCGTGTTCATCATGGTTTGAAGATGTTAAAACGCCCAATAATTTCTTTTTTACAAACATTTTTTTGGGGAAAAAATTGGGTTAAAAAAACCCAAAAACACAATCTTTTGTGTTTTTGCCGAACTGTAGGCGCATTTTCCGGGAAAACTGTACGTATAGGAGATATTTTGGCTTCAGATTCGGATTCAGCAACCTCGAAAACATAAAGTTTCAGATAAAATTTTAATGGGGACCGAAAGTTCATTAAAAAGTAAATTTTTACAGTGTAATTAATTGGGTATTTCTATTTTTAAATGTTAATTAAACTTTATGTGCTTTCCGAAGCTTAATTTTTTTGAATATTAGTTGTTTCTCCACTCAGGCTTCAAACTCTCGTATGAGTAATCGGTTTAAGAATTACCTCTCTAAACCTCAATTAATTATTTATTTATAAGTTAGATATATCAACAGATTCGAGGTTAATAAATTGACTACCTAAGATTGATAAACTAACTAACTTAACTAATGCAATATAGTTGTATTGATTAAACTTTAAATAACCAATATATAATAGCATTAGTTGACAGATAACTATAAATTTATCGCTTTAATATAATTGCCCAGCAATATTGCAATCACCCTAACAAGAAACTTTTGTGAGTTAAGAAAAGCCTAACCTTGTTTTAGATTTTGCTTTCCCAGTAATCAAGTCAAAGTTATAGGAAAACAGTTTTAAATGAGTTGGTGTTCTAGCGTTGTTTTAGTTTATTTTACGCTGTATAAATGATAAGTGGGTTTTTGGAATGTTTCTTGTTGTCGAAACCAGATTATAATTTTAAAAAAGTGCAGTTGTGGGATTTTTAACACTTAACAGAGCACGTTTAGAAACTCAAGAAGCGCATCAAGAGCAAGTTATTCTCTATAATTTAGAATATACCCTGCAATAGGATCGACTCTTCAGTGTGATTCGCCATTCTGACATGGGCTTCTACGAAAGCACCTTGTTATATAATGGTCTTAAATGTCGGTTAAAATATTCTCACTCTTCTTCAAGCTTTGGACATAGACGAATCTTAAAAACTAATAATTTTATATAATTTATCTACAATTGATACGAAATATAAACTGTATATCTCAGATGAATAGAAAGAGATTATTTTCATAGCTGTATTCATTGCGCACGCGCGTTCATAATGAGGTGAAGAATTCCTCTTTTTTCCGCCCTAGGTCGGCAAAAAGATGAATTCTTCAACTTAACGCACGATTAGCGAGTTTGTTTACATTCTAATTTGCTGTTTGTTTAATTAAAGTAACTGTTTATATCGAGTTTTTAGAGAAAAACAATGAGTGATTTAAGTCATTGTGAAAAAAAATGAGGAGAATTATACGCCTTACGAAAAAATTAATTCGGCACAAAATACAACAAATGAATTGAATTAATGTCATCTTAATCAAAAGAGAAATACGTACTTACATACAGTGAGTTTATTAATTTTTTTCTGTATTTATTATTAAAATCCACAATCGTAGATAAAATAAGGTACGCAACTCGTGCGAAAACTGCATTTTGCTTTGCTCGTGTGGTTTTTTTCTACCCTCGCTGTTGCTCGGGTGCAAACTCCACACTCGCGTGCAAAATGCTACTTTCCGCACTAAACGCGTAATGTACTATTTCCATTGGGTGCTTCTGTTTTCCTAAAATTTCTTTCTTTGAACCATGTTAAGTAAATCTAAAGTAAACTTTAATATTTGACTCCTTTATTTTCTTTTTTTGATGGATCCAGGTTAAATTGATTCGACTACGAAACCCTCTTGAACTTGATTGGTTTGATACATCGTATGTATTAAAACGTACATGCAACATTCGAAAGGCATATGATAGATTCTTTAATAAAATGGATTTTTCCTTCTCTTTTCTCCGGTCCTCCTATTCTGCATAGAATGCAAATGGATTGCGTGACACGAATTTTCTCAAAGAAATTAAGGGATATCTAATTTCATTTAGAGATGGAACAATCCTTAGCGTGATTGATAGGATTTAAAAAAAATCAGTGAGGGAATTTTACGTGTCCAAATACGGATACTTTAACCTTCCAACAACCTAAATTGATTTATTTTATATTTCTTTTTAATTTGATTTTCTTTTTAGCAAAGAATATAATAACACGTGGGCAATATTTTGATATTACCATCAGGATTATTTTTTTAAATTTAATTGAATAACAAGAGTGGTGTACGCCTTATAATCAGTTTGATTATGATAACATCCATACCCTCTATGTTAGTGTAAATACCTACAAATATATTTATGATTAATTTTTGTGCTCATAAAAACAATTATTTTTTTTTTTTACAAATATTGGGGAAATAAATCATGCGTCAGTTTGACTTCTCTTTCGTTTTGTTTTAAAGGAAACAAATCAGAGTATTTCAGGCTCTAAAAAAGTAGAATTCCATCAACTCTGTGGACGGCATTCTAAATGTTGATGGCTTTCCTTACTTATCTGTTGATGGATTGCTTAGTGATGTTTAGAAAAAGTCACGCTAAAGTTAATTTAATAAGAAGGCATGGGATATTACATCACAGTCATGATTGCTATGAATATGACCACAAAACTCACCTTATACTAAAACTGTAGGTTGGTATCTAAAACATTGTGATGCCTTTCCTTACTTAACTGTTTATGGGTTGCTTAGTGATGTATAGAAAAACTCACGCTTAAGTTAATTTAATAAAAAGACATGGGATATTAAATCACAGTCTAGATTGCTTTGAATATGATCACCTTTTACTAAAACTGTAGGTTGGTCAGTGACGGATCTAGGGGGGGGGGGGGGGGGGGGGGGGGGGCAGGCAGCCCCGGGCGCCGGGTTAGAGGGGGCGCCCGCGCCGAGCTAGCCTATATATATATATATATATATATATATATATATATATATATATATATATATATATATATATATATATATATTTATATATATATATATATATATATATATATATATATATATATATATATATATATATATATTTAAACTGAAAAAAATAAAGTGCAAGTGCTAAAATTTGCGCTAAAACGCTCCCAGAGAGGAAGCCAGACGAAATATTAAAAGTATTCTCTATTACATTTTACTTTTCAATTTTTTTAACAATTTGACAAAGGGCGCCATTAGAACAACAGAGATTTGGAAAGTGTGTATAGCTGTTATTGTTATAGTCATACGTAGGACGTAGGGCGCCTTTTGAGCAAGGGCGCCAAGGAATATAATATTTGAAAATTAATTCAAATTGAATGGATTAATTTACTCCTTTTAAAGTCGACTAAGTGAATTTGACAAAGGGCGCCATTAGAACAACATATATTATCGAGGGCACCCAGTATCCAACAATTTTGGAAACCCATCTCAATAAATCCAGTAATTACTGAAATATTTATATATTAATACTTGCAAAGTGTGTAGCAGTTATTGTTATAGTCTTGCGTAGGGCGCCTTTGGAGCGAGAGAAAATATATAGCTAGGCCTCCAAGAAATAAAATATGTTTGGAAAATAATGCAATTGATTGGGTTAATTAAACACCTATTAAAGTTTACTAAATGAATTTGACGAAGGGCGCGCTTGGAGCAACAGGAAATCAGCAAGGGCGCAGCAGGGGGAAAAAATGTTTGGAAACCAATGTTTCCATAATAAATAAAATAAATATTTTATTTATGTATTCACTGTTATGTTTGCTGTTAGGCTGTTATGTTTTGCAAAGGGCGCCTTTGGTGCAATAGAAATCTGCAGGGGCGCCAAGTATTAAAAAAGTTTGGAACCCACAGTAAATTTATACATTAAAAGTCAAAACCGTATTGATTCAAAACCTTGTATAGTAATTTCACATTTGCACATGCATTGAACTTAGACTTCAATGATTTTTATTTTTCAATTTTAATTTTTGATGTGACTCCAAAGTGGAAAATTTATCAGAGGATTCGCAAAAAAAAAGAAATATCATAATACATATTCTGTATATCTTAGGGAGTGGGTGGTTTGAGCAGGTAAACGAGGTTGGGGGTATAAATCTGTCGGTGGTAAAACGGAGGAACTTGCTATGGTTGAGGAGATTAGAATAAGGATTTTATTACAATAGAATAATTCGCAGAAAGGAAAGGATTACAATTGGTAAAGGGGAATTTCTATTCACCTATTCGTGCAAATTATTTTCCGAGCAGGCTTTTTCCTATATGGCTAAGGAGGAAGGTCTCACGCATTGGAAGAAGTTAAATAAAAAAAATTCCAGAACACAGAAAATCCTTAAGCTACAAAAAAAGTTTTTGTTCTTGGAAAACATTAGAGGTTTCTCTAAATAAAGGAGGAATTGACAAAGAATTACAGGAACAAATATCGCAGGAAGAGAATCACTGGAAGTCAGGTTTTATATGCCGTTATTGATGTAATTATGCATTTGGCCTATCAAGGCAGTGCTTTTCGAGGATCGGATGAAAGCCTTGACTTTGGTGATCCCAGTAGTGGAAAGATCTTAAACAGCGTGACTTAATCTTCTTCTTAGCGTGACTTACTTTAAGCTCTTAAACACCATTGACTTACTCTCTCGATACCACACCCCAACTACGAGAACACAATAATCCGCCCTAAAAAAGTTCAGGTCAGCTACTTTTCGCACAATATCCAACAAGTTTTTGGCTATTATTGCAACAAGAGGAAAAATTCTGAGTGACATAAGAGAAGCAAAGCATTTCTCTGTCATGTTTGACTGTACCCCTGATGTTAGCCACTTGGAGCAGATGTCTCAAGTCATTAGGTACGTAAAATTAAGTGCGGGCCAGAGATTTGCGAGAATTTTATTGATTTTTTTCACAGTTAGTGAGAAGACGGGTGGCACTTTCTGAAAAGAGAAACACTTTATTTACATAAATAACAGTGATGCTGCCCAAATAGAATGGGTTGCTAAATACACAGCGTACTGATCTATCGTGAGACATTATTAAAATAATAAAAAATAATATTTATGTACAATTAATAACATGTTAAATAACATTGTCAAAACAATAATAATAAATTAACAATTAAGTTACCATTAAACAAAGAAAGGGTCACAGTGTCAAAACAAATTGATATAAAATAAAATAAGATAAAATTAAAGTAAGTAATAAATTTAGTAGATATGATAGTTAATAATTCCCAGGGAGTCTAAAATAATCGACTCTGACAGGGTTGTCAAATATTTTCTGTCGATACCGACCTCGTCAAAGAATAAAGATGTTAACCTCGGTATGGATCCTTTAGAGCCGAACCATAACCCTCTGACTTCGTATTCTCTGACACCATGGTTCTCGTGGTATTTTTCTTTAAGGAATGTGATGCCCTTTTTATAGATGCATTCCTTTTCCTTATGGACCTTCTCACCTTGGGATGGGTCGTTAGTTTCGTATCTAATAGTTGGGTCAAGTATTAAGGCTATTTTTGAATTTTTCGGGAAGGCCACGATGTCACAGAATCTCGAAGAGCCGTCATCATCTATGCAGTGAACCTCCTCGTAGCAGGTAAAATCTTTCTCCGTGAGTAGCTCGATAAGTTTGTGCTTTACGTTGTGGTGTCGGCGCGTTACAAGGAGCATGTTGTTAGGGCAATGTCCGAGCACATGTGCTGGAGTTTCAGGCTCTCTTCCGCATTTACGGCAGAGGTTCCCAATATCTCTTGTATTGTGACCTGGCACACCCCGCAAAGGAGCATAATTCGTATTTAACTTGATTGAGTTGGTCCACTCGGAACAGGAGAGAATTTTCCTTTCACAGAGGTATTCATTACTCTTAGGAGTATCCTTGAAGTGACACACTCCGATACCCTGTCACTTACATCTGGACCATTCATCAAAGGACTTTTCCCTTAGCGATTTTCTGGGAAGGAATTGTGGGCCGGAGACTTTAGCGCGTTTTTGTGCTATACTAATGTGTTGTAGAGGAGCCTCCCAAGTGCACTGAAGTAAGCCAAGTCCGCGGAAACGACGAGGAGCGTACATCATTGCAGAGGAAGTATTTGCTGGCAATCCCATTATTGATTTGGTGCTTCTTCTAATCATGACGTCGATTCCTTCCAGGAGAGGGGGTGAAAGTTTCACAAGGGGCGCTGTCTGCAAAGGATACGTTATAGACGGGAAAATATAGTGATTGAGAATATTTAGCTTTTGATCTGGTTTTAGAAGATTTGACAGCGTCAGCTTATTAATATTCTCATGCAAGTTTTTTACAATATTCTCATCAATAACGAGTTCACCTGTAAATTTACATCCTAAGTACTTTATTGTGTCATTCTCTGTGGCTGAAACTATTGTGCTTCCGTCTTCTAATTTTATATTTTCAGATCTGAGGACTCCCTTAATTAAAACGATGGATGTACTTTTGGTGGGGTTGATTTGTAGTCCTATTTCTCTGAATCTGCGTTGGATACCATCTATGACTCTTTCGGCTGATTTTATATTCTTACAAGTGACAGCTTGGTCGTCAGCGAACCCCGTTAGTATTATTCCATCTTGGCCCTCGTTAAGATGGTATCCATATAACAAAAAAACTCAAAAGTGATTGTTTGGATTTTAAGAACTGTAGAGGGCAGCTATATGACAATGGTGCTAACATGGATGGAAAGTACAAAGGTGTTTAAACCCGTTTGCAGAAAAATAATGCTCTTGCTTATTCGTACCCTGTGCTGCGCATTCACTAAAATTAATTGGGGTCAATGCTGCGAGCATCACTAATGAAGCAGAAACAAACTTTGGAGTTTTAAATTGTCTTTATTCATTCTTAGCAGCATCAACTAATAAGTGGGGAAGTTTTGCTCAAAAACATACCTATCTCTCTCAAGCTACAGAGCGGAACTAGGTGGTCAACAAAGCGGGAAGCTGTAATAGTTATTTACAAGCATCTTGGAGGAATAATTACTGCTTTAAATGATATGGACTTCAAGTTCTGAAACAAAACCAGAAGCTAGGAGTCTTTTAAAAAATATTAGCACTTTTGAATTTGTGATATTTTCTTGCTTCTGGTTCAAAGAGCTAGGTTTGGCATTTTCAACAAACTCCTCCAGAAAATAGATATCGCAATTGTTCAATCAGTTCTCCACATTAACCACCTCATACAGGAGGAAACTAGGGAAAATAATGCAAGAGATGCAGTCACAGAAGCTAAGACCATACCCTTAACATAGATCATCAATTTAAAGAGGTGTGTAAACGAAAAAAGAAAAGGATGGCTGATGAAATATGTAAAGATGAAAGTATTGAATGGACACCAGAGACGAGGTTTGAAATAATGCTTCTTCAAATAATAGACCACATCCTAAGTTCTCTCTAAGGATTAGAAGGGTAACACTTACAAGCAAATATGTAGGATTGAGAGAAGAGTATGACGTTAAGAAGACAATAGAATAATTCAAATTTCAATTTCTCCTACGATGTTGTCTTTTCAATTAGGAAACAGTTGTTTTGAGGGAGGGGTAGCTTTATGAATAATATGACTGGTTATTATAACATTTACGATTGTGGAATATTTATTGCAAAATCACCGCCATTTGAAGATCAGTGTTCTTTAATATTTTATTTTAAATATATTTCATTTTTTTTTAATAGGTTTAATTGGATGTTTTTTTCACGTCGTGAAAAAAACCTAAGCTGACGGGACTAAAATACCAAAAAAAGGAGATCGGGGGAGGGGGGGGGGGGGGGGGGGCGCCGAAATATTCTTGCCCCGGGCGCCGGAAAGCCTAGATCCGTCACTGAGGTTGGTATATAAAGCATTGTGGTGCCTTTTCCGTGCTACAACTGATGTAGTGCTGCACTGTTCGGTCATGTTTTGATACATGACAACCCTAACTGTCATTATGAATCCAATCAGTGCTAAGGTAATCTTATACACCAAGTCCTATCACTACTAATAGTATAGTCAGATTTGTAGTGCTTCGTGGTATGACCAAATAAAGTTACAAGTAGTAGATTTCTTTGTTAATATTTTACCTAGTTTCTTTATCTGGGCTGAATGAGTTTAAGAACGTTCTTGTGTTTGGCATTTCTGCTGAATATCTTCTGCTTGAGCATATTCAATTTTTAATAGGGATCCTTATCTCAACGAGCTTGATTTTTCGGTCCAAGTTTCATTTTGATACGTCAATTCGTTCGAGAGTTATCGTGCTTACAAGAAACCCTCTAGAAATACATATAGCTAATAATGTTTTTTTTTTGTGAATCATCGGTATAAAACGTATTTTAGCCACAGTCCCGGCTCCAACTCCCGCCATGCCAGTGGCTCCATTAGCGATTTTTTTTCCATGGAAATTTGCTATAACATATGTTTAATTAAGCAATATTCTAAAACCCCTAATCCAACTAAAATATTTCTAGTAAGTAGAGTAGTTAGTTCCTTGAATTGTTGTTTGGTCTTAAGGAAAAATAGAACGTTCCCTTTAGCGATATTTCGACCCCTCATTGGGTCATTCTCAAGCTAGAAACAATATTTCTTTAAAAAAATATTCTTTTAAATCATCTTAACTTAAAATAACACACACAATGGTAGTAGTTATGAAGTAAGTTTTCACGACATTGAACTACAAATTTCCATTGGAAATTCGCTTGGCTTGCGCAACTCCGCGGCAGGATTATTTTAATTTTCAATATTTGTCATTCTTGTCCAAATAAAGTTACTTAAAAAATAAAAGAAGATTCAAAACGAAGGAGCTGATTGGTGTAAAATGGTGATATATTTGCCAGACTTGGGAAAAGCAAGGAAGGATATCCTTGCTCCATGTGGTCTGCAATCTCTTGTTGGCAAATTTCTTCCGACTTAATATAAAAACAGAGCTTTTAACAAGATAAAAGAGACTCTGGCTTTCGTATTGGCTTATAATAAAAACTTCAACTATAATCTTATATTTAAACCTATCAATTTGTTAGAAAGGCGTCTTTGAGGAAAAAAAATACTTTAAGATTAACCTAGTTCTTTTGATAATCAATTCTTTTTTCCTAAGTTACAGAAAGTAAGAAGTTTAGTTTAAAACCTGTACAAACTAATAATAAATGCGCTAACAATCATTTGAATCCTATAAGCCGTCTAACAAGTTTTTGACGGTTTAAAGTTCAAATAATGGAATGGTAAGTTAGTATGTTGAGTAAGCGTAATGTAATGCTTAACTTGTGTCTCTAAACAGTGAGGACGGCGCCAAGCACAGGAGGAGTACGCCACCAACAAACTAACCGCCATCTCTCAGAATATTTTTTTAAAAATTTAAAAACAAAATCCTTAGTTGCAAATCGATAATAATGTGTAATAAGATTAATAGAGGAATAAACAATCCAATAAATAATCGATCCAGTAAGTAAAACTATATTGTAGCCAGTCTAGGATGTCCCTTGGTAATGTGCCGCTCCTAGGCAAGATTAAAAACGCCACTCTTGAATGAAAAATAAGTTAATCCTTGGATGGTCGCTCTGCGTACTGAGTACAACGTCAGCATTATTCTTTAAACAATTTTTTCAAGATGGAATCCTAGTTATAACCTAGACTCTAGACAACACCTAACACCTTATCAAGGTTGTTTTAATAGGGAAGCTTAGAGCATTTCGGGTCGGTTCTTGGTAATATAGTGTCAATTGTTTTATTTACCCCTAATACTTCTCTTTGACTCATTACGTCACACTACCACTATCTATTTAGTGTATAATAAAATATTAATTTTGTTTAATCATGACTAACTCATTAATTCGAGACTACACGTGAATAAGATCTTTACGTAAGTAGGTAGTCAATCTATTTGTCAATTTTAAAATTCTTTCTTTTTTACAATTAGTTCAGTGTAGGAGGGATTTTTTTTCTTTTCTTTAAAAGATCTAAACGTATCGACATGGACGATAATAAAGAAGAAAATTGTTATGTTACAATAATGGTTCCTACACCTCTCCCCTTCCCCCGGTAACAATTGAATTCCTAGACGCCGAACATCATCTTGCTTGTGGCGGCGAAAAGTGTATTGCGCTGGGAAATCGCATAATATAATAGTGGTCTAACTCAAGCATTAACTAGTCTGCCTTCAGGCTTGATATCTTACTAAATAAGTTTTATATTAAGCTTAAGTCGGTAGATCTTAGTTTGTTATACTTGTTCTCTCAAGACACCGAGTTTATCAGTTGATGAGGGATGTCCAACATACCAGCCGAGAAGCCACTTGTACTGCTCGAGTTTTTAAGAAGGTTGGATTTAGAAGAGGGATTAGATTTGAAGTTGAAGTAAGTTTTACGTGGGAGAGAAAATTGAATGAGGAGATGGGATGCAATGATTTTTATTTGCTTACTGGGCAGCTAAATGATTCTGCTTCACATATTGCTTATGCCAGTAGATTTTGACAGCTCTACTCTAGATGATTGATTGGTATTATCGGTTGTTTCAATAAACATTTCTCTTATAATAGTAACTACATTCATTTTATTAATTATTCAATCTTGAATAAATTCTCCTTTCGATTTAGCAAATAAAAGTTTAAGGCCTAATCCCTTTTCATAATACTTAAAGTTACTTTTAGCATGCAAAATGTATTTGATTTTTCCCTAAGGATTTTTTACTTACAACCTACCTACATTAATTTTACATTCATTCAATTTTCGCCAGCTTTTTTTCGAGATTCATAAAATAATCACCGACTATTTGATTTTTAAAGCTTGATCGTAAAGAAGAAAGATTGTGTAACTCTTCAATGTATAAAGATTCAAGTCGAGTCTTATTACTAACCATTTATTTTTATCATGTGAAACTTTGATACGTTTTCAACACCTGTGTAAATCACAGAGGTACTACTTCAAGTTCAATCATGTGGCAGTCGACCCGACACCCTCCACCTTACTGACCCATCCGATGCCGAATAAACAAATTCAAACCTTGTATTTTTCCCCCCTTTGATAATTTATTTCAGATGTAATATTCCAGGGATATTCAAGGGTCGGGATTTCCTTTTCAAATACATTATTCCGCAGGTTCTGGAGGTTCAGGCATTCCATCTTTTGGATGTGCATAAAACATTCTCTAGTTCAACATTTATAGCAAAAACTCCTCTTACCTTTTCAATGTAACAGCGTCGATTGAAATCGGATAAGAAATATATCTTTTCGGTTTTTACCTTTATTATTTTTAAAGTGGATTTTTTGCTTTTTCTTGAAAAAAATAAATAATATTCTCCCTTACAGTTCCGTAAGAAGAAATCACTTCAACTTGAAGTGATAAAGGAGTAGAAAGAAAAATATATATTTTTTAATTAAATATGAGAAACTTGCTTATATTAAAATAATGAATTTTTTAATTTTAAACTAATAGTGCAATAAACAGAAACTGCTTTCAGCTAAATGACGAGAATCACTATGATTCAATTATACTACTTTTCGACATCCAAACCGATTTTAAAATAATAATAATCATCATGATGTAATCTTCTAGACAGTCAGCTTGAGAATGATCCAAGGAGGGATCGAAATATTGCAAAAGTGAGACTTTTATTCCTTTGTTTGACCCAACTTCTAAAGAATTGAAAACTAGAAGCAACACTTTCAACTAACTTATCTAAACATATCCGTATTCGCGGGCAAAAGTACGTAATTATACTGTCCCGTAGCTGGAAATATGAATTGAATGGTTGTAGATGCCACTGTAATATTTGTTGAGGGATCTGGATTCTATTTTTACTGGTCTTATATTACTTTGCTTTGTAAGTTTCATCGCCCGTAACGTTTCCGTTACCCCGATTTTGAACCACTTTCCGTATTTCAATCTTCCCCAAATTTTGCACATGGAAACATCTAAGGTAAAGAATACAGAAACCAAAAAAAAAAAAAAAAAAGTTGAAAATAAGATCAGTTTTCAAAATTGGTATTTTTATATTAATTATTATGTTGACTGTTGATTCTGACCTTATTGCTATGTTGAGAGATTCAACCATCTTGCTACGATTTGATTTGTTTTCAACACTGTATTTTATTATAAACATTAATTTATTTGTATAATTACTCAACAACTTATAAATTATGATGCATTAAAAATCAAATTGAACATTTTATGTTATATATTTATGAGGTGTAAGAGTCAAATGTGAGACTTGCTTATCTTGAGATAACACAGTGATATTAAATACCATCAGTTACTATAGTTTATTGAATGTTAATTATTTACTGTTTTATTGTTAAGATTGTTTTGTTATGCAGTTATTTTTATTTAGTTTATAAGAATTAAATGTCAGATCAAGGCGATGAAGCGTACAACGTATGTAGTCTGTGAGTGAGGAGATTTAGTTATAGTAACTGTTTGACCAAGTAATGATGTTTGTTCCTAATATTATTAAATTAACTTATATTCACAATGCAGAACGGTCCTCACTATTCAAATCACAGGCATAGACTCTTAACACTAGTCAAGTCATTTCTGCAAACAATATGTTACCATGTTTTTTCTTAATATAGATTATATTCTAGGCTTGAAAGTGGCTTGTCAGGCCGAAACGTCGCCTCCTTAATGATAGTAGTTTTATTATCCTAAACGATCCAAACTACTTTCTTAATAGGTATTTCTAATACATTGTTTTTACATTGAGTTTAAAATTTCTAAAAACAATATAGTTCTTTTCAAATGCTAAGACTCGCCTGTGTACCGAATTTCGTACGAAGTGGTCAATTTTTACGCCAGGCATCGTTACACAAATAAACTTTTAAAATACTAAGTCTCCGTAATGAATAAACTCACTATGCAATAATAAAATGGGCACAAGACACAATTAATTAAATCGGAATAAAGAATATGACTGATGATGACCTTATGAGGAAGGGTCGAAACGTCTTGTCGATTTAAATTAATTAAATTTTCATTCCTTACCCCTTAAAGATCCATCGTATTCATTAATTAATCGGAATTAAAATAGACACACTGAGAGAATAATTGTGATTCTTTTACCTTAATAAGTCGGTACTTCTTTAGATTGTTACTCCCTTATATTTTTTTTAGAATGTAAATAACTTTGACTAAATAACTATTAAGACAAAGGTATGTTTAGCTCAATGTACTTTGGGACCAAGGAATATCACACTTCTAGTATTATAGGAGGAGTAACAGTCTAAAGAATAACATTCCTAACACCTTCTTTGGATTGTTACTCCTCTCTGTTTTTTTTTTTATAACAGGAGTAACAGTCAAACGAAGATCATGCTGTACACCTTGTTTAGATTTTTACTCCCCTCTTTTTTTATAAGGGGAGTGAAAACCTAAATAAGTGTCGATAAGTTTATTCTATAAAATAAACTATGGATAAATAAACTGAAAATCTGAATTAAAATCAATGAAGTAACGGAAGAACGCACCTTTTCAAATATTTTTAAGTTATTCATAATATGGAAAAGGGTTAACGATATAATTATCTACTCTTATCAGAAAGAAGCTTATTTTTTTGACACCTAATAATAATTATGTGGGCAAATACTTTTTAATATAGCACACTTAACATAGAAATGATCAAATTTCTTTGAGATTGGTTTTAAAGAAATAATCAGATATCTTGACAAAAATGATATTGAAAACATCTTTTATTGATGTTTTTAAAGATTTTTACGGAAATTCTATTCTTAGAAAACAAAAACACGGTTTACAAATTGAACGCTTTAGATATTTTAGAAAAGATATACAAAATTAACTAGGCAGCAAAATGGAATTTTACTGACGAGTGATAAAGTTAGACTCCGAGCCGGAGGCGAGGACAGGCTACGGAAATTAACTGCCGAGGCAGGGCAATGAATACACGAGGCAGAAATGTTTCCTTTGCTGCATTATTGCATACAATATTTTATCTGCTCACGCTATTTAGATAAAAAAATGGAAGCTTAGATAAACATATTAATACATTAATAATATAACATTGCCTTGTAATAAAACAAGTAGAAAACTGAATTGAAATAACACAAATTAAAATAAAACTTAACACAAAGAAAAACAGATGCTATGACACTCACTGGTAAACACTACTTTTCCTGCCTAGGCAGGGAAATATTTCCCTGACTGGCATTACCCGTTCACTCTCTACTATTTATAAAATAATTAAGTTGGCAATCCTTCTTTTTCTCCCTACTTTTACTTTTTCTCCCTACTTTAACTTTGTCTCCCTACTTTTTGAGTTCAGGGAAGAAAAAAACTTACTTTAGTCCGTCTAAACTAATCCAAAATCATGACTTTTAATCCCTACTGGAGATAAAATAATTTTTATTCAAAGCGACTTTATCTCTTAAAATTGTACTATAATAAGTCAAAGATCGATGTTTATAAGGTTAAAAATAATATTTTCTAAGACCTAACATTTATATTTCAAGCCTATTAACATAGAAAACTGAGGTAAGATTAAGTAACCGAAGCATATTTTTAATCCAACGGTTCTCCCTACCCAATACGACCACGATAAAATACTCTCCCAAAAATAATTTTTTGTGGAGTGATATTTTCTCTAAATCCTTTTAACTTTCCCGATCTTTCTTCCTTAATATAATTAGTTAAAAAATGTAATCTTGTGAAATATTATTTTGCCAGCTATGAGATAATGAGATTAAGATTTTCAGGGCAAATATTTTTTCTAAGAGTGATTGTCTTTCATTTGTTCTTTAAATTATTCTTAAGAAACTCGGCTAATTATATTATCCTAATTATATCATTTTGCGATTTAAGATAAAATAAATCGAATTAGTTTTTAACAGATTTGTTAACTCTGTTAGGTTGCTCTGTTAAACAAATAAGTTAATCAAAGTTAATTCCCTTAGCTGTAGCTATTACTTATATTATTATCAATGTTATACTAAAATTCGTCTAGTTTCAAATGTCCCCTTCTTAAAATCCATGTTAGATTATTTCTCGAGTTTGAAACCATCTTAAGGTTAACGTAATATTGATCCTTTCTAGTTTCTTTTATGTTATCAAACTATCCCAGTATTTCGTCAATTATACCGTACTTTAGACAAAAATTTAATTTGACCTATATCAAATTAAATGTTTGTCTGTATGTGTGTGTGTCGGTCCGACTTTATAGTGGACTTTAGTAACTTGTTTGTTGCTCATGTTGTAGGCTTGATTTCATAGAAACAATATTGAGTACACCAAAAGTTATTTACAATTTTTATAAAAAATAATAATAATGATCTGAGAAATTAGTTTGACTAAATATCTAAGGGCACGGGTAGTGCCCCGGCGCGGCCAAGTCGATTTGGAAAAGAAAAGTTTGACTTAGTGAGGCAGAGAGAATAAAGAAGGGGGGCAGATAGACAATATTACTTACTTGTACTGGATGTATTAGATCTAGTAGAATTGACTAGGAAAGGGGGGTTTGGCTAAACCAATCATCTCGCAACGTTTTACAAGAGACGGCTTACTTTTTTACACGTGTTTTTGTTGATATAAAATGACATAATCCACTGATTTGGTCAATCAAAATGAAGGCTTGGGTACTTCTAGACCACCTAGAGACTCGCCATTTTTTGCATTTGGTCGGAAAGTTGTCCAACCCGTCTGGAAAAATCTGATTTTTTTTTTTAACCCCTAAAATATTAATAATGGTGGACGCAACTTTAAAGTTTTTTGAAGGCTTTGGAAACTATTTTTGGAGGCATTTAATTTAATTAATAGGTCTATATGATAATAGGAAACGTAGCTTCTACCATAAGACCTACTATACATACCATGAGACATGCGCGGAGCTTGGGTTGAAGGCAAGTAATATAATAAAAGGAACTGTAATGCATCGGTGAGTCAACAATGATGAAATTTAATTTCCTCATATCATTCTTTAAAGGCCCCCATACACGATCAAACATTTTGCGCAAAACTAATGTCGGGCAAATTTAGGCCATACACGTCTAACATCATGTTTGCGCAAACATCAAACAGCCCCATACAAGGTCAAAATGTTTGCTCAAACATTTTGCGCAAAACTAATGTCGGGCAAATTTAGGCCATACACGTCTAACATCATGTTTGCGCAAACAGCCCCATACAAGGTCAAAATGTTTGCTCAAACATTTTGCGCAAAACTAATGTCGGGCAAATTTAGGCCATACACGTCTAACATCATGTTTGCGCAAACATCAAACAGCCCCATACAAGGTCAAAATGTTTGCTCAAACATTTTGACCGTGTATGGGGGCCTTTATTTTCTTCCTTAATCGGCAACAGTATATAGAGAAATTAGAGGGTGTTGGGATTTTCCTTCTTTATGTCTTTATATTTTTCATTGCTATTGTTTTGTAGAACTTATCTTACCTTATCTTAGGCATAGATAGAACCTATCTTACCTTATCTTATATATAGATCTTATCTTACCTTATCTTGGGCATAGATAGAACCTATCTTACCTTATCTTATATATAGATCTTATCTTACCTTATCTTGGGCATAGATAGAACCTATCTTACCTTATCTTATATATAGATCTTATCTTACCTTATCTTGGGCATAGATAGAACCTATCTTACCTTATCTTATATATAGATCTTATCTTACCTTATCTTGGGCATAGATAGAACCTATCTTACCTTATCTTATATATAGATCTTATCTTACCTTATCTTGGGCATAGATAGAACCTATCTTACCTTATCTTATATCGCACTACCGCGCGAAGACTGTTACATCTCAAATAATTGAGTTTTGAGAAATACGAGTTTAAAGTTTTTACGTTTTTTAAAACTAACTATTTCATTCAAAGTTTGAGTTATTTTTATTTATTTTCTAAATTAATTATCTATACATATGCAACTTTATTGCCTGCTATTCCGAATAATTTTATTTAATTAAATACTATTTAAAATTTATTGAAATATAAATTTAGTCAGAGATGTAACCATCTTCGAGTAACTTAATGCGAAATAAAGTAGATGTTACCATTATATTATTTATTGCTTTAACAGATTTTGTAATTTAAAGGTAATATTACACAGCTATTCTACACAGATCCCACACCCTTCAGTGCACGGGTCGGGTCTGTCAGACCCAGGGTGTCACACTCATTAGCAAAACACTGATAAGGGAGGTTCGTATAGCACCATCCCTTCTTATACCTTCAAGTCAAACTAACCTTCCTCAGTTCAGTACCATATTTTGAACAATTCACTTAATTCCTTCCTGTCTATTTCTTTTTTTTACCTCAAAATTACCTCTGTCAAAATTAAAAATTACACAAATATATATATATATATATATATATATATATGTATTTTATGTGTTCTTATTGACATATTGTATTCTATATTTTTTACTGATAAATGAAATTTTTTTTCTAAAAAAATAACAATATTTAAATAATAAACCATCTTATTTTATTTATTTTTTTAAATGGGTCTGACAGACCCTATCCGTGTACAGGTGCAATTGTTTCACCCAAGAACTGCAGGGTTTAGTAGGTTCAGAGATAGATGAAAGTATTAACTTAGTAAATGTGAGGGAAAATATTATAAAAAAAAAAATCAACACGGACAAGAGTATAATTATATTTTTTCATAATAAAAAAAACACTTTTTAAGAGTAAAAGTAATAAGCACATTATTTATGTAGTAGTAATATCAAAATAAAATCATTATTTTTTTTAATACAAAGTTTTAACCCAAATTATATACTTTATACATCACAACCTCTGTTGATCTTAGTGTTAATGACTTACATGCAATATTATAATTACTAAAAAACTAAAATTTACTACTTAACCTATGACAAGAGTTTTTATCATCTTTTAGCGCTAATTTTAATATGATAAGACTCCTACCAGGAAAAGCCATCTAAAAAATAGAGAATTCATTAAAACATGATGAATCATACGCAACCATTTTTTATAATAAAATGCAATTCATGGTTTATTCTCTCTCTACCTGGAAACTTTCATTTTCTGAGTATAATAAATAAAAGTATTATAAGTAAATTATAATTAAGTATTATAAATAATTATTATTAAGTATTATTGTATTATAAATAAATAAAGCGGCTAAGTATTAATAAATTCATTACTGTGTAATTCCGTTTACAGACTATAGCCTGGTTTAAATTATTTGAAATCATCTGATTAAAAAAAAGAACGAAAAAAATGAGCCTATTCTTAAATTATACAAAAATATTGGTATTTAATTATTTGTTATGACAATTAGAGGAATTAATGAAAATTGACTCAGTTGAATAACGTGATATCTATTCCATTAGAGAGTTATAAATCAAATATTGAGTAAAAATTTACAAACGAAGAACGTTATAAATAAAGATAAAACAATAATATTTTTAGATTTTGACATACCTTTTAGTCGATGATAGTTATATCTCAGGATATAACTATATTCGACGTGAGTCCACCTTGACTGTCCGGTTATAACTAAGAGTCTCGAGATGTCACCTTCTTCGTATGATATTACTATCCCTAATCCCCCATTCGAAGAGTGCAACTTGCGCTCTCAAGCGGCTAATATTTGAGTTATTGATATAACGGTCTTACTACCAGATAGAGCTCGTTTTTCTGCGTCTGACTGTGGACATAACTCAAAACCGATAAAAATTGAGATGTAACAGTCTTCGCGCGGTAGTGCGATATATAGATCTTATCTTACCTTATCTTGGGCATAGATAGAACCTATCTTACCTTATCTTATATATAGATATTATCTTAGGTATAAAACCTAGAGCATTGTTCTTATTTGAACAAATGCCTTTGTAAGACATTAGGACATACTAACTACAATTTTGCTAAGCCGTCATAGATAGATATTAAATCAAATAAAAATATAATTATACCATTTATTGTTGTGTTGAATCAATCTTAAGTTATTTACTAACGATGTAGATCCTTAAAATAGTACATTACGCGTCGAGTGCGGAAAGTAGCATTTTGCATGCGAGTGTGGAGTTTGCACCCGAGCGACAGCGAGGGTTGTAAAACCACACGAGCAATGCAAAATACCATTTTAGCACGAGTTGCGTACCGGACTTTATCTACGATTGTTAGATTTAAATTATAAATACAGAAAAAAATAAACTTGCTGTATGTAAGTTCGTATCTCTTTCTTGATAAAGATGGGATTAATTCTTGAGTTGTATTTTTTGCCGAATTAATTATTTCTGGAGGAGTATTATTCTCCACATTTTCGTCAAAGTCACTTGATTCACTTATTGTTTTTCACTAAAAACTCGATATAAACAGTTATTTTAATAAAAGAACTGCAAATTAGTTTTGTTAAATGTAAACAAACTTGCTAATCGTGCGTAAAGCTGAAGAATTCCTCTTCTTTACCGCACACTGTGTGGTAAAGAAGAGGAATTGTTCAGTTCTATGAGACGCGCATGCGCAATGAATGCAAGTACGTAAATAATCACTTTCTACGCATCTAAACAAAGATATAATGTTTATATTTCTTATCAATCGTAGATAAAATACATTTAGATGTATTTTAATAACGATGTAAATTCTTTAAACAAAATAAATTTAGATTAATCACAAAAAAATCAATATAAGCAGGAAAACAAACCTAAAATCCTGATTGTAAATGCAGCCTCCACGAGATAAATTGCATTGCATAGTAGATGTGACTAGGCGAGAGACGTTATTAAAAGTGCATTTTCATTCTGTAGGAAATGTAAACGGTGGGTTTTCTGGATGACATTGTTTCTATCTTAATGAAACTGGTTTAAAGCTTTTCAACTGAAGCGTTCGATGCCTAGATTGCTCTATTCTATAGATAGGCTCTACCCCCTCTGATTCTTTTACATCTCTTTTTGAAAATGAGATTGATTGCCGTCTCTGGATATAGCACACTTGAGTTGATATCTTGCGTGTTTGAGACATTATTTAAATCAAAACATCCGTATACTTTAATACTTCGAAACAAAACACAATCAGTTAAACCTCTAGAAGTATTTGAGTCCTACCTATATGAAGGGCAAAGGTTATATATTTTTTTTATTTTTACTTTTCCTCACTACTAACAGTAGGAAAAGTATTGTTTTCACCAAAAAATTTTTTTTTCGAGATTTAACGGAATTATCCGTTTTAGGTGATTTTAAGACCTCCTGAGTGGTTTTCAGCATTACGTATGTATGTGTGTATGTGTGTTATCATCGTAGCGCCCAAGGTATTTAACCTAGAGAGTTGAAACTTGGCAGAAAAATCAGTCCTAACCTGTTGTTGTGCCGCCCGGAAAATCAACTTTTTCCGCCATCTTGAACCCAGTTTGCTGAGTCAGCAAAAATTTAAAAAAATCGTAATAAATCGAAAATGGTCCTGATCGAGTTGCAATTTGGCTCGAATGTACCTCTTTGTATGACAAACAAGCCCACTAAATTTCATTTTGATTTTGGCCGCCATTTTGAAGTTATAAATTTTTGAATTTTTAAACTTTGACGGTTAATAATACTGAAAGTATAAATAGGTTTTTGACATAAAGCATATCGTTGGAACCGGAAAAAATTAAGGAACAAATATTAAAAAAACCGATGAAATTCCATTAATTAGTTTAAAAGTTACAAGCGAATATAATTATTTATTAGTGCAATAATTTTGATGACGTCAAAGTTTGTTTACATCAATAATTAAATAAAATATAGGTATTAAAAATAAGGTTTTTTTTAAGAATGATAACAAATCAGTTAGTTCAGAACGGTCACCCATCCAAGTACTGACCACGTCCAATGCTGCTTCCTCCTGCTGCAAAGCAGCAGGAGAGGCCACCTTAGTGGCCTCTGAAGTGAGGAAAAGTTCCGAGGTACCCCGTACCCGATTTTTTTATTTTTATTTAAAACCTTTACAAATTCACAAAAAATATTTATAAATTACAATTGCTTACATAAATAATTAGAATTTAACAAATTAATATAAAGATCCAAAAAGCCTGCAAGAAGGAAAAGCTTGAAACAGGAGGCCCTAAGAAGATATACAAATACAATAAGTATATGTGTTTTTTCTTCTTCTTATTTCGGTGCAATTTTTTTTTCTTCTAATGCTCATTCGATTTTTTTTTAAGCCTGTAATAAATAAATATAATTTATCTACGATTGATACCAAATATAAACATTTTATCTCGGTTTGGATGCGTAGAAAGTGATTCTTTTCGTAGCTGTATTCATTGCGCATGCGCGTTTCATAATCGTGCAATAAGGTGAAGAATTCTTCTTCACCTTATTCCGCACTAGGGTGGAAGAAAAAAAGAATTCTTCACCTTATCGCATTAAATAGTTGTTTGTTTACATTTAACAAAACAAATTTTCTGTTTGTTTAATTAAAGCAACTTTTCTTTTATCACGTTTTTAGTGATAGTGATAAACAATGTATATTTAATGATTTTATTTATTTATCATTAAAACCCTACAATCGTAGATAAAGTACGGTACGCAACTCGTGCGAAAACTGCATTTTGCTTTGCTCGTGTGGTTTTACTACCCTCGCTGTCACTCGGGTGCAAACTCCACACTCGCATGCAAAATGCTACTTTCCGCACTAGACGCGTAATGTACTATTGTTACTATTACATCATTTACCACAATTGTACTCTTGAAAAATGAGAAGGAAGTTTAAAAGTCAAATAAGAATAAGTCAATATAAACGATGACAATGGTCGAACGACAACCACTGTCTTCTTTTTAGATAGATGAACTATGTATTCTAGCTATATCTTTTATTCCAGTGTTTTCCAACGTTATTTTATATGGGGTACTCTTTAAATTGTTTACAAAGTGTTGGTGAACATGAGATGGAATGGCTATTTCATTAGTACCTCGTACAAGTGAATCATTTAACTTGACAACAAATTAAAAGGTGACAACATAATGTAACGACAAGTAACAAAACTATTAAGATTAATAAAAGAAATGTATTACTTTATTCTGATTTTCCCCCTTTCAGTTGCAATTTGTTATTTTGTCTATTTCATCCGTTTGTGATTTGTTGGGCTGTGATTTGGGTTGGTCTGGACAGCCGGGAGTAGGGGATCCTTTATAATTTATGGCCTGTTTTTTTCTGGTTTGATAAACATGGTCGGTTCTCGACTGGAGGGAATGAGTGAGCGAGTGCTTCAGCGTGGAGGTAGTCATCGGCAAATACAATCGATTGCTATCTCCGTTTGTTCTGCAACTCCGGTTTCGGTATCTCACCTTGGGTTCTCCAACTGAGAACCTTGTTCCTGTCTCCGAGCTACTTGTCCAAATTTCCTGTAAACAAAAGTTTTCATATGACAATTCTAAAGATTAACTCTTTCTCACTTTAATATGATAAACCTATTTTTTACTACTTTATATAAATAATAAGATAAATTACATTTTGTAAACAATTGTTCTTCCAGGAAATATGTAAGCAATTGATTATTCAAAGAAATATGTAAACCATTGTCTGTTTTGCCCTGCGGATACCAATAGGGATCTACCTAATCCTGTAGTTAACAAAGAGATTTAAGGGGAAATAATTGTCACAATATTCTTTTAAATTTAGACTAAAACATCTATCCTGACATTTTAACTAGGATTCCTATTTGTAGACACTGATTCTAGGGTGAGGTGGAGGGGGTAAAGAGTGGAAAAGCCATGATCAAAGTCGGTAAAACAAACGATTTTAATTAACTGTCGTTAAAACCCGGTAGAGAGAGGCTTACTTGTGAAAGCATTAAGTCCTGCCAAATCCCATTCAAACCCCTGAAAATTTCTACTGAAAAAAGTCAAATATTTTATCTATCAAGTTAATGGTTTAGGTGACCTTCCTGAATGTTTTAATCTGCTAGCTCATTCCAAAAGTTCTTTGGACAGACTTTACCGCAATGAGTTTATTAACAGCATAACTATTGGTTAATAGGAAATTCATTTATTCATTTTTCAGAAAAGCTATTAATTACTCGGTGAATAAATTAATTAATTTATTAGTGGATTCATTCATTTATTCATCAAGAAACAAAGTTGATAAAACCGATCTATATTCAACGTGGCTCTATTTTAGTTTAATACCCTCTTACCAAAATAAAATTGGAGATTTGAGGCAAAACTTTAGTTGACCACCCCTCGTAAGTATTAAGAAAAAAGGATATTTGGTCCGAAGTACTGGTGGACAAAGGAATATCACACTTTGTATATTGAAGTGATAATATCCCCTAGTCTAATTAACTATTAAGGCATATTGATAGTATCACTTTTATTTAAAAAGTGTGATGTTCCTTTGTCCTAAAAGAGTTTGTACTAAATGTCCCTTTATCTTCATAGATAATTAGACTAAAGTACATATATACACATAATTAGTTCTATATACTTAGAGGTGTCTAGATAAACTAATTCTCATACTTACTCAGGTGATGTGAAATTTTCAATGAAATAGAGGGATACCAAACTAAAAGAAACCTAGACATTAGCTATTGTGTTATACCAAACTCCACTGGAATAACATAGATTTGATTTAAGTCATATGTAGGAGCTTTGGTACCATTTCATTGTTAAACAAAACCAAGTTTCCAGGTGAGGCTTCGATCCCGTGCCATGATACTCTCAATTGCATCTATGAATCGCGGACGGTGCAGGGCGAGGGACACCCCCTATGGGGTACTCTTCCCCCACTCTTTGATGTGGGTCCGATCCGTGTCATGATGATGTGATTTGTATCTATGGTTCGTGGACGGAGCAGGGCGAGGGACACCCCCTATGGGGTACTCTTCCCCCACTCTTTGATGTGGGTCCGATCCGTGTCATGATGATGTGATTTGTATCTATGGTTCGTGGACGGAGCAGGGCGAGGGACACCCCCTATGGGGCACTCTTCCCCCACTCTTTGATGTGGGTCCGATCCGTGTCATGATGATGTGATTTGTATCTATGGTTCGTGGACGGAGCAGGGCGAGGGACACCCCCTATGGGGTACTCTTCCCCCACTCTTTGATGTGGGTCCGATCCGTGTCATGATGATGTGATTTGTATCTATGGTTCGTGGACGGAGCAGGGCGAGGGACACCCCCTATGGGGTACTCTTCCCCCACTCTTTGATGTGGGTCCGATCCGTGTCATGATGATGTGATTTGTATCTATGGTTCGTGGACGGAGCAGGGCGAGGGACACCCCCTATGGGGCACTCTTCCCCCACGCTTTGACGCACGCTTAAATAGCTTACTAATGACCACACCATACTCGCTTCGGCGGTAAATGCACAAATTTATGATGTGTGAAGAAGCTAAAACTCTCCACCACGGGGCGTAATAAGGGCCTAAATAAATAAATAAAACCTTTATTGTTCAATCAAATAAATTAGAAGATGACCTAATTGCTAGGTTCGAACAAGTGGTTCGTCTTACCCGTTCCAGTAGGAAGTACTAGACTACTACTACTACTACTACTAGACAAAACGAAAATAAGAGCTTTATTTGTTGCATATTGAGATTAATTCAATACGACATTAGGTCTCCTCAAACTCTATGTACAGTAAATACAAACTTACGTCGACTTCTTACTATCTCTTTGATGTTTTTAGCGGAAAACCAAGTCCTTTGTTTTTAAATTTGATCCCCCTTGTGAAAACTCTTTGTTAATGATAAAGTCTGTAGCTGATTGGATTATAATTTAAAGGGCTTGTATTGTCTCTACTGAGCCTAAGGGTGTAATTTATTTAAGTACACTCCTCTATATGCCAGTTTGTCAAACTCTTTTGTGGGTTTCATGAAACTTGAAGATGTTTTAATGTGAAATTAGTGGTGGATGCTGGAAAAATTGTTATATTCCTTAGACATAATTCATTGTTTGTCATTAGTAGGTTTATATCTGATTGGATATTAACGACTAAAGTGGTTCAAATCGATTTTAAATTTGCTTTTGTGATTTGCTAAGTGTTTATATTAAAAAACGGATACATGTTAGATTTGATTCTCAGTGTAAAGTATGTCTCATCTCCCCCCCCCCCCTCCCCCCCCCCCCTAGGAATAGAATATTTTTCTATTAAGCAAATACATTATGAAGTTTCAGGGGAGATACACTCAGCCATCCTTTTATTGACTTAATGTATAAGTATATGCAGTATAGAAATATATATGAAGGGACATAATGAAATAGAAAATAAAAAACATCAGTCGGTGGAGGGAATGGAACACATGTTATAAAATGCCAACCTCTTTTACCTACTACTTATTGTAGGTCGAATCAGTTTGAGCCTGGCTTCTACCCTATGTGTTAGAGACGTTCTGCTTCAATTCAAGTAGCAAAGTTTGTTTTTTTCACGATGGAAATTAATATTCCTAAAGCCAAAATTAAAAAAATAATAAACATTTTTTTTTTATATTTCTTACTTTATTGTTACTGACAGTCGTTATTCTGGAGATATACTTTTTCTCATCTCAATATGGCTATGAGATATAGATAAATAAAGCAAGGAGACTAGTTCGTCAAACTTTTCTATCCACATCCTATAAAAGTATAAAAACTTATCTGAATGCTCCCTGAGATCGAGATGTATAGAATGAAATTTTCCCTTCAGCAATCTTTGATTGACAAGTGGATGAATCCACCACTATCACTTGCGTAAATAACATCTCTGTCTGTTTCTCTTCTTAACTAGATAAATGCATGAGGACCGAACACTTTGAACATTTTTTAACACTTCAATTTCCATGTCCGCAAGCTTTAAAAGTCGAGAAAAGACTAAAAAAATTTATAAGGGGTTCTCATCAAGGGCTGCGTAGTAGTAGGTGGAAAATACGTCGATGGGGAACGATTAAAAGTCGGTCAAAACAAGTAATGTCACTTCATAGAAGAAGTCGGCCGTGTTCGGGGGCCTCTATACAGGCTGCTGTCTTTAAAAACCGGGGGGGGGGGGGGGGGGATTAAGATGTAGTGGTTTATCCTAATTTTTCGCATATATTTTTATAACATAATATACATATTTTAAAATTGTCAATAGTTCAGTTTGTGTGTTAAAGTTAAAAATAAAACATTTTTATTAAAAATCTACAAATTAAACTATTTTCTCCGACAGACAGCTTTGCCTTGTTGTAATTACTTTGATAACTTATTATGTAATTATGTAATTTATTACATAAATGTATTTTAAAATTGAAAAAAAAATATATTAATAAATAAAAAAAAAAAAAAAAAAAAATATATATATATATATATATATATATATATATATATATATATATATATATATATATATATATATATATATATATATATATATATATATATATATAATATATATATATATATATATATATATATATATATATATAAATATATATATATATATATATATATATATATATATATATATATATATATATATATATATATATATATATATATATATATATTATCAGTGTAGTGAATCTACAAGTATAGATCTATACCCAAGTTCATAGACGTGTCAAGTGACATATTTTGGCAAAGTATTGGTAGAGTGATGATCTGACCCCTTATGACCTTGTATTATCAAATGCACAGATATGGTAAGTGTAGGATTCCTCTTTTGATGGTTTATGTTAATGCCGAATGATGTAAGTACAGCCATTTTTTCCGAAACTTTTTTCGAGCAATGAATATTCAAATTGGTTTTTTGCGAAATCAGAATATTTTCATTTAACATATCCGTGAATTAGGGTATCGATTTCATTTTCAGTGTCATAAACAAGTCACACTCTTCCTTATACCATTTAAACCCTATACCGTTATATCCCCACCCACACATTACCCTAAGTTCCTAGTTTAAATCAGAAAATCAACGCAGTCTTTATAAATCAGTCAACTGAAGATGACAGTGTTTTAGAATGTATAACTTTTTGTTTTAATTTTTATATTATCTAAACCAGTCGAAACCGGTCTATATATTTGTATTTTTTAAATTCTTGTGGTAGACAATAAACTGATTTTTAAAAATTATTGTGTTTCATTTACAATACAAGCTGTTAAGCCTGTTGTCACGGGTTACATTTTTATTTATCGGAATAATTGTGGTTGCCTTAGCTTAGAAATAACAAATCATTTCGAGGTGCGTCGTCGTTGGGTCACTATTATATAAATGATAACCACATGGGGGATTATAGAAGGGAAACAAATAAAATACATCGAATTAAAAATGTATCTCTAAATTATCTAGTGAATATAAATACTTACATACCTACTTTTTAAAAAACTCCAATTCCCATGAAATTAAAAAATTAAAATAAAATTGATTATAAGTTAGATTTTTTTTTAAATTGTGCTAATATTCATTACTTGAAGAATTTTGTCAAAAAATATATTATTATTTTATACGAATAGTTATTCTTGTAATGGGAAAGCATTATATTTATAATAAAATACTATATAAAAGAAAGTAGGAAATACTTATTGTCGTTTAAAAGTTATTATAAAATTAGGATTTGCGGTTTATTGTTTAAATTCAAAACAGCTTATTAATATTTCTCTAATTATAATTCACTAAAACCATTTTTTAAAAGAAATGTGGACTTGAGTTTCGGGGTCTATAAAATCTAAAGTTTAAAAGAACAACGTTTAAATAATGAAAGGAAAAGAACTTAAGATAGAAGAAATGTTTTATAAAATTAATAACTTCAATTATGAAGGTAGCGTGATCGCGCATAATTTTATAGGTATCACTTGATTCGAGGCAAACATTGTCTGGACCTGAAGATATTTTAAGACGTGGAATTATCTTTTCTTTGACTACGAACCTTTTCCGACGATTATCGTTCAAAAGAGGGAACGGTAATCCTTGTTATGCTATGAATAACATCTCAAAATTAGGTAAGCATCTCTTTAATTTTGTCACGTTTTCTGTTTAAGAAGTATACTTATGTTTAGTATACATTTTGAAATAGAAATAGAATTTAATGCGGAACAGCATAGCCGAGTTGATAGCGCTTTGTGCTTTTGTGAGTTTGACCTATTTTGTGAGTTCGAATACATTTTTTTCCACACTAATGATTTCACCGAGTAAATGTTTTAAGGTGCCGGTCCCTTGTCCTGTAATAACCTTTTAAAGCAATTAATGAAGTGGCTAAAATAACAATTAAATTTATGTAATATATAAATGAAAATTTATTACTTTACTTTATTCTGGAAAAATAAAGCTCAAAGTTTTAGACAAGGTTATCAAGTACTCTTGGGGTAGACCTGGTAGCTCAATGCTGGCATTCATGCTTTGGAGCAGAGGTTCCGGGTTCAATTCCCGATTCCAGACAGGGACATCCTCGATATTCACCTAGCATCGCCATATAAATGGGTAGCTAATGAAGGGAAGTGGCGTCTATTCACTTTCCGGTCGCAAATGTTAAATATAAATGAAAATTGACTTTATTCTGGAAAAGAGGCTCAAAGTTTTAGACCAGGTTACAATGTATTCTTGGGGTAGACCTGGTAGCTCAATGCTAGCATTCATGATTTTGAGCAGTGGTTCCGGGTTCAATTCCCAATTCCGAAATGGGGACTTGCTCGATGTTCACCTAGCATCGGCATATACGATAAATGGGTAGCTAATTATGGGAAGTGGCGTCTATTCACTTTCCGGTCGCAAATGTTAAATATAAATGAAAATTCTAGACTTTATTCTGGAGAAAAGCTCAAAGTTTTAGACATGGTTATAAAGTATTCTTGGGGTAGACCTGGTATCTCAATGTTTGCATTCATACTTTTGAGCAGTGGTTCCGGGTTCAATTCCCGATTCTAGCAAGGAGACACACTCTACTATAGCTACCTAAATGAAGTGGTGTCTATCCACTTTCCAGTCGCCAATTCCAATTATAGAGGGATGTTGCTCCACGAATTATTCATATTTATAAAGTATATATTATACGTGCATATGTTCTAAAATGAATAGATAATAAATAGGTTTTTATTAGCAAATTGAGAATATCAAAGATAGCAGTTTAGTAAATGAAGTTGTTGGTGATCTTGCGAAGGTAATCGCATCTTGATAGCTGTAAGTCGCGAGGGTAACTGAGATTGTCAGTTAACGATGTTACATCCTTAAAACATAATGCACTTGCTTGAACAAGCCTCAACTTTGGGTTCAAAACATCAGGATCTTCCCCTACACCCATCGTTAGATAGAAGACCTACAACTTTATTCTAAGGCCTTGGACATTGCCTTAGTAATATTATAGTTTTACGTGATATCATTCAAGAAATTAAGTTTAGCTAGAATCTTAAAACGTAATACTAAACAGCATAGTATTATTAATATAATTAGTTGTGACTAATTCCATTGCCGTTTTTAATTTCTTTAAAAACCTCAATTTCGGAAATAATAAATCGAATCAATAACATTTTCTAACACAATGAATGCATCGATTGGCAGTTTAGTTCAGGGAATAATGAACATGTTTTATTCAATCTTAATCACAGTTGACGCTTAATCTAGCTTTACTGCTAAAACACATTTTCGTAAGGCTTATAATAGAAGGGCTTAAGGGATACTCTGATAGGTACACGTTTCTAACTGACATTCAAATTAATTTTGGGTCATTAAATAGGTAACAGCTTGGTTCCTGTTCAAACTTAGCTTTCTGAACTTGTATAGAACTTAGAGGGCCTTTGAAATTTCTGAGTAAGAGGTCATTCCATTATTATAGGTACTGATCCTATAAAAGGAATCTCTACGTTAGATTAAATTTTGATATAATTGATAAATGTTGCTGCTATACTCGTATCTTCTGCTGCTATCTCGTAATGTATTAATTCAGAAATAGTTCCGTTTTAAGGTATAATCCGAATTTTTCTTGAACTTTAACCAGCTCTGACGATGGCCGAGATGCCAAAAATTGACTTCAATTTATAAAGAGGTGATAGTTTTTACATTAATCATTATAACAGCGTCTACTGAATCTCCATGTCTCCCTTTTGTATAATAACTTGTGACAGTTCATTAATTTTTCCGTATGACTAATCTCATAGTTTGGTCTGCTTAATAATGTGAGTTCAAAGTTATTTTAACTTGAAAGGATCGTATTGATCTTAGTAATAACTGTTAATTAGTTATGCTATTATGATCATTGACTGTATAGCATAACAGACTAGCTCACTCTAGAATTCTGTTTATATTTGTAAATGAGACAGCCTTTCAATAAGACAATTAGTACCTATATAATCAAATGTTAGTTTAGAATTAGCGCCCTTAAGATCTTGCCATCCTCTGGTAAATTATTTATTCCAACCGTAAATCAATATCTATTACTAATTGAAAACATACATAGCAGTATTGCTCAAGAATATTATCACATTTCTACTAAATATACAATTAAAAAGTACGTTTGAAAAGCCTTCTGTGAGTTTCTATAAATATTTTTACTTTCAAAAAACTGAAGATCATTTATTTTTCATATAAAAGATGTTAAGTGTAGATGTAGAAACCAATTTCCCTATTAGATAATAATATCTTGGTGTTTATCGGGTACAAATCCAATCAGGTGTGACATGTTCCGTACTAATGGTTAATGGTTACATCGAGAATATGTGTAAGGTTGCCGGACCTTTCCATGCATATATCGAAGGTAGATAATAAATATATATGTTTGACATTTAACACAGAAATACAGCCGTATTTGTTTAACTTAATTGTCGCGTAATTTGGCTTATACCACAAGGATGTCGGGGTTTGCAGAGGGCATGCCACTGTATCTTAGCCTCGCCCAGGCCCTTTGTCCTTAAAGGTGTCCACAACGTATTCTTCTTTAACAACCAGTTATTAATAAGAACAATACCGGTTTGTGTAGATCCACAATTTGTATCATTCATATCTCTAATACTCTTTATCGCTAATGTCCTTGATTGAATAAGTCCGATCATCTGCTAGAGAATCTCTGCGCATGTTTTGACATGCGAAATAACGCATGTTTCTGAGATACTGAATGCTTTTCAGTTAAAGCTTCTTCTTCTCATATTTTTTTCATTTTGGTTAACCCTTTTTTTATATAATGAAAAGGTTGATGACCCTACACAGAAAAAGGTGAGTGAGTGATACTTGTTTCAGAAAGAAGAAAAAACAAAAACGCTTTTTATATTCGAAACATCAATTTGCACTTTATCATGCCAAGGAAACGTTTTTACACAACTTAAAAGTTATTTTATTTTCGTTAGTAAAATAAAGAACAAATCTTCAAAAAAAAAAAAAAAAAGTAGCAAATTTTACTATTTGCCGATAAAATGTAATACAAGGATGAACCACTAGATTCAATTATTCATACATTCGTTTGTTACTTCTGTTTAATCTTTTCTTATTCAGGAACAGGTAATGTTTTATTCGTAGCAACTTCCTTTAACTCGATGAATTTACCAAACACGAAAATTAAATATTTATACATATAAATGGATCCACTTCAGGGTAATAATATTAAATTTCAATAAGTTATTGTGGCTTAATATTATTACCCTGAAGTGGATCCATTTATATGAATAAATTAGAAATAAAAGGGTACTACCACCAACCGTTATGAAAATTAAATATTTAATCAGCTTGTTTGAATCAAAGTCTTTAAGATTTCAAATAAATTAGTCTAATATTGCATTTGAAGATATTTTAAATTAAATTAATAGCCCTTCTGGACATGTATAGTGTACATTTGTAATGTACTCGATAAATCACAGATTATCCACGCCTGAAAAACCCTTTTTTTCAGATAATACACAGCAAGATTTGCGATTACTTGTGTAAAGAGCTATTCCATCTCTATTCTAAGATGTATTTCTCACAAAGCTACAAAAAATTATACATTTATTTTCTGTATGGGAGACAGAATAAAACACTGCTTAAGAATGAGCTCAAATGATATTTTCTAATGTTGCCAAGAGATGTTTTTTTACAGTCACTGAACTAGAGATATCAGTTGACTAAGAGAAAAATATCCATTGTTCAGACAGAAGCAAACTCCGTCCAGCATAACAATTACCGAGTTGCTCTAACATAACCAGAGTCTAGCTTGTAATTTTAACTAGTAGAGTAGAGCTTTGCACTTGTTAGTTTACTAGGCATAACAAGTTTTTCCAAATGCCTGTTAATTAGAATTTTAGAGGACCCTTACGGTTTTCCTATGAAACGGATTGTATACCATAGTGGTCATTTGATACATAACTGTAAAACGAGACTTTGAAACTTTTGTGATCAAATTTGGCCTTGAGCATCTTTTAATTATCCCTAAGAACGATTTTTAACCCTATTCCTAGGGTTTTCACTGACCAGATTTTGCTTTCTTTGTATGTATAATTAAATGACTCATAGGAACATTAAC